>VDFB02078373.1:0-169347 GCA_007258455.2 Sequoia sempervirens
ACGATTTTCTAGAAGAGACAACAACAAGTGACATATGGGGATAAGGCTTTCTAACCCTTTGAACCCACTTAGTGTAGGAAAAAGGTGAGCCTAGAATGGATTATGGTATTTTGACCCTTGCAATGGATGCAATACATGCAATAGTGAGTGTGTGACCATCCTACAACTATTACATGGAAAGGAGTAGAAATTGAGGTTATTTATGTGAATAATGAAGAATCTTGGAAGAGTCTTTTGTGATAGTATTGATGTTAAATGAATGTTTGGTGATCTTGGTCAAAGGAGAGTAACCAAGAACATGAGTTTTTTCTTGTGTGTTTGGCTTTATAGGGTTGTAGATACCTTTTTCTCAAGTACCACAACCTTTTCCACTATAGCCAAGTTGTTCATGAGGTCATGCCCTCTTCCATAAAGCTATTTCAATGCTTTGGAATGGGGTGGTTGTTTCTTGTTGTGTTCGTCAAAGTTTGTTGTGTAGTTTGTGGCATTTTCTAAATTTGTTGAGGTAGATGCTTTTGAAAGGTTGTCTAAGTTTTGCATTGGTAGGATGGTTGGTTATTGTTGTTTCTCATTTTTCGTTTGTGTGAATATGTATTCACACATAAATGAAGGTGTGAATTCTAAAGATCCCCAATTGTCACCAAATAATTTAGATGGCTATTCCTCATCATTGTGTTTGATTTCTGTGTCGAATGTGGGAATCAATGTTTTTAGAGGACTTGTAGATCCTTTTTCAAGGTGCAAGCAACTTTCAGGCTCAGGATCTACATCAACTTGATAAATGTTATTGTTATCAACATATTTCATTATATGAAGAATGGTTGAAGGCATTGTATTCATCTCATGAATCCATGGTTTGCATAAAATAATATAGTATGAAAGAACATAAGGAATGACATGAATAGGAGTTTGAAAAGTAACAACTCCAACTATTATAGGAAAAGTTATTACACCAAGTGGTTGCTTTGTTGTTTTACCAAATCCTTGAATAGAGATAAAATCAGGTGTTATTTGTAACCTATAAACATGTAAGTGATCAAGGAGACTCACACTACACACATTAAGAGTAGAACCATTACCCATGAGAGCATGTTTGATACTTATGAAATTGAATCAAGCAATTATCATAAAGGCATCATATTGTTTATGCAATGCCAAAGGAGGGAGCTCATGTTGGTAGAAGCTAATGTCAAGATTATTTTTGTGGATGAGAGGTACCACATCATTCATAGTTGTACCAAGAGGAATTTTTATTTGTTTTAGGGTGGTTTGAAGAATTTTTTGATAATTGGGTGATTTTTAAAGAAAATCCGAAAGGGGGAATTTTGGAAAGATTATTTGTTAATTTTTCAACAAGATCATACTCCCTTGTGCATGGGCTATAGCGAGGAGCACTAGGGAGATTGGTTAAAGGTAAGGAGGGTGGGATTGGTTGTGGTTGTTGAATTTTTTTTCATGTATTATATATATGAGCAATAGTATCATTATTGGATTACTACAACACATTGGTTTGAGGGGGGTAGAGGCTATATCAGGTTTGGTTGGAGGGGTGAAATTTATGTGAAGGTGGGTAAAGAATAATTTGAGGTTTATTTTGTGTTTATTGTTTGTGTAAAGGTGGATACAAAATTGGAGGATTTTTAGGAAGTCCCATAGGGTATTTATGAGGTCCATTAATCAAGGGGGGTCTAATGGACACTTGTGCATTCATAACCTCAGTGGTCCTAGTTTCAGGAAGCTCTAAGGAGGGGAAATCAAGAGTCACTTGTTTATGGAAGGAATATATTGTTTGAGTTCTTTTTTTTTCTAGCACCCTAATATTCTCCCTAGTAGGAGAGATTTTAGGAGAATAATAGACCACATGTTCATGCTAATAAAGGGTTGGTTCATCCAATATAGCTTCATTTGAACCAAGGGAGTGATTAATGGTTGAATGTGTTTGATTATTGATAATGTGGAGATTAGGGGAAGACTTTATGGAATCATTAGATGTTGGTAATGTATTATTTTCTTGTGCCAAATTATATACCCTATTAGGAGAGCTTGTAATATGTTCATGAATGGGTGAAATTTGGAAAGTAGCTTCATCACAACTAGGAGAGACATCAAGAGACAAAAAGAATCACATCCTTTATTTTTAATGATTGGATCCTTCTGTTGAATTATCTGTTCTTATATGGTTGAAACATTAGGAAAGGGAGCAAGAATATTCTCATGATTATCTTTGATTACCTCCATTTTTCCAATAATTTATTCCAAAATAGGGGAAGAAAAATAAAGAGGGTTGTCATAGGTCTTAAAGATTTTATCATCTAATGTAAACATATCCTCCTCACAAATAATGTGATTTCCATAATTACTCACAATTTTTTTTTAGAAATAGACAAGGAGTTGGGAGATGAATCTATGGTCTCATCGACATGTGTTGTGTGATCATCATGATTAATTAGTGTTATTTCCTCTTCTTTAGTCATCTTATGTCTAATAGGAGAGGGAAGAGGATAGAAAAAACTTATATTGTCACAACTCTCATCAATTTGTTCTTCTAGCACTAAAATATCTACTTTACAAGTGGAAGACATAATAGGAGAAGAAAAAATGTAAATGTTATGAGTATCCAAGGTTTCTTTCGATAAACCAACCTCACCCACCAAAGGGGAACTAGGAGAGGGATCTATGATGAATATAAAGAGAGGGGAAAGGACCTCATATTCATATGCCTTTACCAAACTTTTCTTACAACATGCAATAATATCTTAAAAGAGAGCATTCAATGTGAGAACTATATAATTTTGTGATGAAAACATGATGGAGTGACTAATCAACAATCTTGAAATGTAACAATGTGAAAGAAAAAATGAAAATGAAGAATAATGTTTAGTATTTCAAAGATGACAATTGACTAATTATGAGATGTGACAAAATGAGAATGCAAAATTGAAAGTGAAATCATGCATGAAATGTATATTAAAAAAATGCAATTAGCTAATATATATAGGTTAAGGCACCAAACAGAAGCCTAAAAACAATTTTCTAAGTTCTATAAAATGTTGTTTGAGGGGTAAAAAGGGACTGATTCACCTAGGGTGGTGAATGAATCCTAGTATGGACATTTTTTCAGAATTTTTAGAAATTGGTAACTGATTTTGATGTATGTTGAGTGTTGTGATACATTTCTTAATGAAAAGTACAAAATTTTAGAGAGAAGAAATGAAATGAAATGTAAACAATGGAACCTATATCCACTTTTATTCATGCAAAAAGGAAACCCTAGAATGTAGACTAACCAATGGAAAATGCAATGTAAGCTAGTCTAGGATGATCAATGGACTCCAAAATTAGAAAAGAGGGGATTCACATCAAGTTCACCAAAATGAAATAAAGGATTTTGGTTCCCCTATCCTTCTTTGGCCCTTTTTGGGTATTTCACGTAAAAGGAAAGGGATGGGGTGTAAATGCACAATGTTTCAATCAATATTATTGTATAAATAGATGGTAAATGGATGTGAAGTGTGTGTGTAAATGTTTGAATGCTTACAAATGAAAATAACTGAATGTAAATTAATGTAATGCAAGATGCTAGAAAACACAATGTTGATTGCAAATATAAACTAGAAACTTAAATGAATGATAACATAAATTGAATAGACTAATCAGAGTGTACCTAGAGGTAGATTTATGTTACTAGAAGGTTTTGGAATGTCCCAAAAAAAACTATCAATGACCACTAGGATTGGTTTTCAATGCATGGTGAATCAATCCTGCTTCTGGTGAAAAGTTCTAGAAATATGTTTCTGACTACCGAGAGTTGAATTTTGAAAAAACCACATTTTAGTTCTATAGGTTGATCTCATTCGCCATGGGTGGATAATTAGTCCACTTACATGAATCAACAAAATCTGGAGTTGATTATGTATAGCTAGATCTGTACTTCTATTTCCTACAGGTATATGCTCCAGAAAATATTGGATGTAGATCTGAAAGTGACTTTTCGTTGATTCTTTGACTTGTTGAATAAAAGAGAGCTTCAACTACCTTTCAACTTGATCTTAAATTATTTATATGCTTTCAAGGGACCTAAATTTGCAAACACACAAGAGGAAAAGAAGAAATGTTGATTGTTAGGATGTGGGGGTTTTCCTTGGTCAATCCCCATATTGGTAATTAAACCAAAATGATGAAATAAGGAATGAAACATGCAAAAATGGAATAGATTACCTTGCCATGATGAATGATCTTGAAATTCTATAATATAACATGTAGAATCAACCCTTGAATGTCTTAGGAAGCTAAATTAATGATTTTCAATATGAAATCCCTAGCTTGCTTCAATGATGAAGAAGGAATTGATTAGAGATGGAGAGGATATGAGATGTGAATAAGGTAGATGTGAAAATGAGGTGAAAAGCACGTATTTATACTCACTTGTGTCGTAGTATCTATTCATACCTCAACATGTAGGGTGATATCAAGTGATTTTACATAAAATCCCAAAAAAGAAATTTAAAATATTGTGAATTTGGGGCCAAGTGAGACTCATTCACCACACATGATGAATTGGTCCCACCTAGGACCTGAAAATGTATGTCAGGAAAATTTTTGTATTTAATGTTATTTGTCGAGATAAAATTCAAAAAAGAACTTGATTAAGTCATATGAGGGCATAAAGGGACCAAATAAAGCATGATAAATGCATAAATAGTGAAAATATGCCTAGAAAAGCATGAAATCTTGTTACAATACTTTACAACACTTCAATATAGGACTTTTTAGTCATGAAAAGGTGATTTTTAGGTGAATTATAATGAATAGAGTCTAGAACAATGTAGAAATGTCTTACAAAACTTCACAACACCTTCACAAGATGTCATTATTTGAATTTTATTTAGTTTTCAAGGGTTCAAGAGCTAGTGTGGATGCATAAAATGCCTCAAAACACTTGAATCAAGGCCTTATTAAGTACATTTTATCAAGAATTAATCCCATGTAAATCAAAGGTTAATTTTTTCTAGGGCACAATCATATTTCTAAAAGTGTACAAAACAATACTTCTTCTTATCATCTTATTTCTTCAAGTTATGTAGGTATAACTCTCTGATTATCTTCCATGCATGATGCACATGTTGATGATATTTCCTTTCACCTTATATGTTATCACTTTTTTGATTCCAATATTTATAGTTTATTCAATCCTTATGTCCTTGCTCTCTCCATTCTTTATTTATGAGAAGGCATATGATTTCTACCCCAAATCAACATCATGAGCTTTATAGTGAGAACCTGGTCACCATTCCACCCTAGCACTTGTGAAAAATTTAATCCTCCTATCTCTTATGTGTAAAAACTACTTGTAAAAACTTTGATCAATATGTATATGATGACACCTTTGTGTGAGCATTGAATATTACAAACAACATAATCAACAACACTTTCTTTGGTATTCCTCACTGTAAGCACTTCAAATAGCATAAATAACAAAATGAAATATTACATGATAGCAAAACAAGATGATATTAGCTTTAATTAAAGAATATTTTAATGAAAAGATGATGCATTTAGACCTTGCACTTTATGGAGGCATTCAAGTGAGCTCTTTTTCACTCATGATTTTCAATTCATTTCACTTTTGGATTTGACTTTCATGAATGGTAAATGAGTTCAAATCTATTGCAGTTACTTTATGAGTTACTCCTTCAATTGAAATGTTTCTATTTCTGCATTATGAACATGAATTCATATCTCATTCCCCTCTTAAAAATTAGGGCCATCATGCTTGGCTCAACTCTTATGGGGAGCCATTTCTCACCACATGCTATGATGTCTTAAAAAATGAATCAACAACATGATTTCTCCTATACCTACATAGTGAAAAAAAGTGTTAGATAGATAATAGTGAATCTCAATGCTCCTATGGTATTTTTTTTTAGGCTTGCTTGGATGCATCTAAAAATATTTCAATTGACTCAATGCATCATAGGAAATGTATTATATTTTTGTGGATAGAGCACATAGGAAGACTTGTATCCAAAGCTCTAACAACTATACATATCATCATGTAGGTTTTCTTAAGGACCAAGAGTGAGAAGGAGTGATAGTAATGAAGAACAACTGAATACTTTAAATAGGAAATGATTGTTATGCTTCTTGTAATATGCTTCATTTCCTTTCTTTATCTTTAGATGCATAGTATATTCCTTATGTTGTATTGATTTAGCTATTTCCAAGGCTTGTGTGGAACACTTGATTAATCCCTTCTTTCCAATGAATATGAATGCAACACTTGTACAATTTTGTGTATACTTTTCAAAATGAATGAGACAACGTAAATTGAATGAAATATTACAAACTAAATAGAAGAAACATTTTATAATTCATGTACTCTTCTTTATGTTGCAAAGCAATGAATGACCAACTAGATTTTTTCTTATTGTTGAAACACAATGCACAATAATGAATAAAATATTCTTTTAAAATTCAATATATGCAATGGTTAAGGAAAGAAAAAATAAGTTGAAATGTTTTCACCTTTAATATAATTTATCTTCCTCATCTCTTCCAATTTGAGTTGTGGTTGAAAAATTTTCAACAACTAGTAAGGCACATGTAATTCAATCTATAGTAGGTCCTCCACATGCCAATGTTGGTTGATATAAATGGAATGAAAAAAACTAGACAAATTGACAAGTGCTAAACTAGGGGATGCACCAAGTTCAACAATATTTTTAGGAGATTTATTATTTGAGATCATAGAAAAGGAAAATAATCTATAAAATTCATTATGCACTTGTTCATCAATATTCGTAATTTTAATGTGTTACTCATATATTTACTATGTATTGTTATTTTAATTTGTGTACCCCTTGTTCACACTTTCCACTAAGTGAGATTTCATTTCCATTTTATTCCTTTGTTGTGGGTTTTACTAAGTTTCTAACCTTTGTTGCAAGTTTTCCTAGTTGTGCAACTTAGTTCTTTGGCAATCTTTGTTTATTGAATATGTCATCACATTCTTGTCTTTCATAAATTTCTGATAAACGAATTGTCACCTTTTGTAGCATGAAGCATGTATTTGGTGAGTCATAGGTTTTCAAAACTTTCTAACTCCCGATTTTAGGTTGTCAAGATTTTCTTCCATACAACAAAGTGATTAGTTGATTGTTTTGTGGGTTTTGAGATATCATCCTAACATTTAATAAAATGTATGGTATGGTTGATAGACATCTTATCTAGGTTTCTACAAGGAACAAAAACCTTAGGGTTTTCATTATTGAAAAATAGAAGAAAGTGTCATATTAATTCTACACCAATTGCACATCTTGTCATTTTATATGGCTAAAAGGTGGTGAGACCTTATTTGTTAAAGCCTTGAATGCACTTCTACCTATTTTTGTTATTTAATTAGGAATTCAAGTGCCTCATTAGGCGTAGAGAGCTCATACAGTTTGAAATTGAAAATCATTGGCTCAGTGTGAGGGATGAAAAACTAGGACCTTTTAAGCTGGAAGAATTTTGGGCACATCTGAATAGTAATAAAAAATATGTTGTACATGTGAAGGTGTTCAAAAGTGGACTAGCTAATGCTAGAGGTTTTCTAGAAGTAGTGCTGAGTGTTGACCTAATTTTTGCATGTGAAAGAAGGTACATTCTTGAAACTTGAGAAATCAAGGCTGCAGACAGAACCATTGGAGCTAAATTTTTTCTTGAAATTGTTTCTCAAGCATTGGGAATTCCAGAAAAGACACTTGTATAGGAAATGTTTGTTGTAGAAACTAATGAATATTTTAGGACTAATTAAACTCTGTGTAAAAATTATATGGCCAAAGGGTTGATACACTGAATGAATCCTAAGTTGCTCTTAGGAAATGGAGAACTAGGATTCAGATCACATTGACACTAGGTAGTAGGGAGAATTTTACAATCATTACAATGTATAGAGAATATTTAAATCTAGAATGAAGATGTAGGAGAATTTGTTGTGGCAACAAGGAAATGAAGATATGAAAGTTGAAGTTGAAGTGATTGAGAATGATGCAATTTATTTTTAACATTTTTAAAATAATTTCTTTAAAGATGGAAATTTTAAGTTAATGACTTCTTTTAAATTTTAGTACGGTTAGTTTCAATAAACCATTACAAAAAAAATGGCTAGATTTAAATATTGGTTTGACTGATGTGATTAGGATCTTTTGAGAAAAAGGTGATTTACTCATAAGAGAAAACTATTGTTTTGGCTATTATCAGTTATTTTGATATAGTTAACATTGGTGGAGTTTATACATGCATAATATTTGAGTTATGGTGTGTAGATTTATTCTATTTATATTGAATGTTCGCTAGTGTGTTATCTATTATTGGGATGGTAGATGATATATTTTACTGTATTTTTGTGTTGTTTTTGTTCGTGAATTTAAAGATTTTGCAGTGATATTGGTTTAATTTTTATCTTTTCTTTAGAAGTTCTATTTCTAATTAGATGTGATTGATACATACCTTTGAAGCATTCTAGTTTAAAGCCCCATCCTTTATTTTCTTTTTGGTTAAAATCATCATTAGTTTAGAAATCATTCATTGAATATTTGATAAAGGTAGCTTCCACCTTTTAAAATAAGTAGAGAATTGGTTTTGAAGTTTGTAATGTTGTAATGTTACGAATTCAACCGTGGTTACATTTATCACCTTTTATGGGTGTATGAATATATAATTAGCTTATAAATCTATTAACTAATATATTTTTTACGACTCTACTCGGGAGTGATTCAGAAAGACATTTTATATGATGATTTTCTCTATAGTTAGAAATGGTTCTTCCATGATGTAATTCTCCTATCCTTTAGCCTAACATAAATTGAGATCAAGAATATATAATTACCATTCTTAGGTTACTTAGTTGGCAATAGAGGAGAACCAATTATAAATATCACCAACTTAATGAAGTGTTAGAAGAAGAGGAAGAACTTGGAGATATCGTTGGAGAAAATGAATTTCATTTTGAGAATGCACAAGAGATTGTGTTTATAGAGAATATTTTACCTCAAATCAAAAGAGTAAGGGCCACTGACACACAAGCCCCCATGAATCAATTCAATAATAGGTGAAACCCACTTTGAAATAATCAATAAGTGAAATTTGGCGACTTTGTTGGCCTATCAATATCCTATCTAAAATTTGGCTTCAAAAAGATATACAAGGGGAGATAATAAAAAAGATACTATAGATGATCATTTTGAGTTTCTAGAAATAGTTGATTTCTCATATTTTCCACCTACCCAAAAATTTAAGAGTATCAGTAGACCATATTCTCCTCCTCTTCCAAAATCTACTATATCTGGGATCTAGAAGATATCTTTCCAAAGCCTTATTTTGTGTGGTAGTAACCTTCCTACACAAGTAAATTTTCCTTTAGTTTCTATAGTGATGGCACAACCAGTTCCATGGGGGCCCATGATAGGTCCCCTAGCCTTTGGAGCGAGTGTGCAACTACATGATTTTTCTAGTGGTTCAAGAAAAATAATACCTAATTTTACTGGTGATGGGAAAGTCTCACCTACTGAGCATATAATCACTTTCTTCACAAATTCTTCCATTCTTGCAATACAAAATGAGGACATCACTATGACACTATTTGCAAAATCTTTAACAAAAGTTGTAGTTGACTAGTTTTATTCCCTCCCAAATGGTACTATTGATAGTTGGGCTACCTTGAGAACAAGGTTCGAGAATAGATTTATGTATACAAAATATGATCAAGTTTTGGTTGCTCAACTAGGTTCCATGAAAAATGAAGTTCATGATACCATGAGATATTTCATAGCCAAATTTGACTAGCTACATAACATAATTTTTGCTAATATGAGACCTATAGAAAAACTACTAAAAAAAATGTTGATAAACACTGTTTTGACAAACAAGATTCTCATTATTAAAAGAGAAGGTGTCACTAATGTTATAACTACTCAGACCAAGGTCATACCAATAGACTCAAACAATTTGATTATTTTTGAAAAATGGAAGAAGTTATTACAAACTAGGAGACTATCACCATTGAATTCTATAGACACTGTCATCAAGAGAATGGATAATGATATAATTACTCTAAAGATACATATGCCTAAGGGTTCTTTCTAGACACTTCATCACGATATGTCAAGGAATTATCAAGAAACTCCTAAAAAAATCCCATTATGCTCCTCATCAAAGGTTAGAAATTGAAGGTCCTCCTCTTCCAAATAAACAAAATAACTATAATTTTCATTTAACCTCAGATCATGATGGAGCTACCTATCTAGATATTATTAGATTCATGCAAATTATTTCTACCAATGAACATGTAGTTGAAGATGTGGAAGAACCTAGTTAATCCAATGATGTTGGCATGAATTTATTTGAATTCATATTAGAAGCCGAAGATGGAGAAGATGTTTCTTTCAAATTTGATGATCCAAATTGTGTTGTTTTTACTAGGGTGGTTCATCTTCAGCTTTGAAGTATATTTTGACCAAGTAGAAAATACAGGGACAAACGACTCCTCAGAATGTGTTAGAGGAGGTACAATCTTCTTCATTCTCTAAAGATCTTCCTGCTATTTAATTTGATATAGTTGAGTCTTGTAAGAGTGCAAAAATTTAGATTTCATAGGCTGAATATTTGAGGTTCAATCCCTCTGCATTAGATAGATTGCTCAAATATGTTAGGCAAGTCTCTCCACCATGTCAGTGGAATTCTCAAAACTCTAATGAAAAATAAATTTTCCTTCAAAATCAAGTTTGTCCCAATGTTGTTGATAAAACTTCAAGTTCTGAAAAATCATTCATGAAACTAGAACCTTTCTATGTGCCATTGTATATTTCTAGTTTTAGACTAAGCAATTGTATTACTGAGTTCAAAGCTTATAAAAATGTAACGTCTACTTAGATAGCTAAAGCTTTAGGTTTATATTATACTGCTACTCAAGGAAAGTTTTATTCCATGAATGGGTCACTGGTCCCTATCATGGGTCAAATAAAAGATTCCCAAGTAGCTTTGGCTGCTTTTCCCAAAAAAAGATTAAAATTGACCATATTGGTCATTGATATTCTAGCAAGTTATGGTATGCTTTTGAGTATAAGTTTTTGTAAAGACTTAGGTGGAGAAATATAAATGGATTGGTCTCAAGCCTTGATAACTTTCAAAGGAAAGAAGATACACTTGAATCCTAAACCTAAAGTAAAATTCATTGTCTTAAAGTAAGGAGATCCAAAATAAGATATTTTGTTTGTTGAAATGGGACCAAGAACTTACATGTGCACTTTTGATCATAGAGAACTTTCAAATTCTATGAACCCTAAATCAATGAATTGCAAACATTAGAGTTTGATGAAAGTTGTGTTAATATAGGGTTAGGTGTTGGTGTATTTTTCATCTCCTATGATGGTTATAAATTTCCTTTTACTTTCAAGCTGGAATTTGCTAGTACTAATAATACAATAGAGTATGAAACTTTATTGCGTATTCTAAGTGTAGCTAAAGAAAAGGATATCAAAAAATTGAGGGCTATAGAAAATGCGGAATTGGTGGCGAAATAGGTGAGGAAAATTTATAATGTGAAGAATAGTCAACTTAAACACTATAGGAATAGAATTTGGTATTGTATAGAGAATTTTGATGCTTTTTCTATAGAGTATGTTCCAAGAGAGCAAAAAAATAGGGCTAATTCATTAGTAGTCTCAGCGTCGATACTATTACCTCATCAATATTTCAAAAATGAGTCATATCAAATTGAAATTGTATATAAACCTAGTGTTCCTGATAATGTTAATCATTGGAAATTTTTTAATGATAATTAGTAGACTATTTATTTTTTGGAGATGGTTGAAGCTTTTGCTCACATTTATTTTGAAGGTAGTGATGATAAAAGTGGAGATGTTTTGGAAGGTAAAGTCACTGTTCCTGATGAAAAGAGGCAAAGATTATTTAGTTAAAGGGGAAAAAATTCCAAAAATGATTAGTGTCTCTAGAACATTTATTTAACAAACATGATCAGTATTTGAAATAGAAAAATAAGTTCTCAATTGAGACATATGTTGAATATGACAAAGTAAATATCAGTACAAATGATGATCCTAAAATAATTTGTATTGGAAAATGTTGTTCTCAAGAGGAGATAGAAAGATTAATTTCTTTATTAATGCATTATAAAGATTTCTTTTCATGGTGTTATGTAAATCTAAAAAGGTTTAAAAATGGTGAATTTCAGCATCGTATTCCACTAAATCCTTGTACCACACCTTACTGGTAGAAACAACAAACTTATAATCCCAAAGTTGTAGAAGCTATTTTTAATGAGATTCATAAAATGCTTAAAGAAAAGACTATCTACCCCATCCATCGTTTTACATGAGTAGCCAATATAGTCCTGCTAAGGAAGAAAATTGGAGAAATAAGGATATGTGTTGATTTCAGGAACCTAAATCAAGTGTCCTTGAAGGATAATGATCCACTACCTCTGATGGATCCTATTCTATAAATAGTTGCTAGCTCAGAAATGGTGTCCATTCTTGATGGTTTTTTAGGGTATAACCAAGTGGAATTAGCTCCAGAAGATCAACATAAGAAAACTTTCACCATGCCAATTGGTGTTTTTTTCTTATAATAGAATTCCATTTGGAATTATCAGTGTCGAGGACACTTTTCAAAGGCCTATGGATCTATCTTTTGGAGACCTCTTAAAAAAAATAATAGTGATCTATCTAAATGATTTAATATTTTTCTCTAATAAAAGAGTCGATCATTTACATGATTTCAAAATTGTATTACAATGTTGCAAAGAAGAAGGTATATCTTTAAATCCTAAGAAGTCTATCTTTGTTAAAACTAAGGGAAATTTTTTAGGTCACATTATTTTAAAATATGGAATTAAAATAGATCCAGAAAGAGTGAAAGCAATCATGCAGTTGGGGCTACCTACTGATAAAGATGGTGTCAAATATTTTTTCGGTCAAGTGAATTTTCTTAGGAGGTTCATTCCTGATTTTGTTGAACAAACTAATCCCATTTTTTATATGATGAAGGAGAAACCTATGCTTAAGTGGACCAATGAAGGAAAGAAATATTTTACAAACATTAAAAAAATAATTGTGAATGATCCTACCTTGGTAAACCTTGATTTTTCTAAGAATTTCATTATATATATTTATGCCTCTAAGCACACTTTGTGAGCTATCTTGTTACAAAATAATGAGCAAGGTATTGAAGCTCCTATCTCTTTTATGAGTAACCCTCTAAATAAATATGAACTTAAGTATTCAACACTTCAAAAAAATGCATATGCTGTTGTGAAGGCACTCAAGAGTTTCAGGTTTTATATTCTTCATTCTCATACTTCTATTTTTGTCCTTGAAATTACTTTGAACAAAATTCTTACTCAACATGATGTAGGATGTACCAAGAGAGGATCATAGATAGCTCAGATTCAAGAATATGAATTCGATATCAATCCCAAAAAATTGTTGAGAGGAAAAAACTTGGATGGATACGATGAATTTTGTAAACAAATATGATGAAACAAGAGATCTGGCATTGGTGTTATTCAACATATAGCTGGTTTTCTAATATTTCTTATTTATTAACTTATGGTGATTTTCCATCACACTTGTCAGCAAAATAAAAGAGAAACCTGAAGCTTAAGGTGAACAAGTATGTACTTTGGGAAGGGAACCTATATAAAAAAGGTGTGGATGGAACTTTTTTGAGATGTGTTGATAAAGAACAACAAAAAAAATTATTGGAGGTCTTCCATAATGAGGCATGTGGTGGGAATTTTTTAACTTCTATGACAACTTTTAAAATCCCTTGACAAATTTTATTGGCCAGGTTTGTTTAAATATGCCTATAACTAGGTGTCAAAATGCAAAAAGTGTTTAAAACTTATTGGTAGGCCCCAACTCGTTGCTCTACCTTTGAGGCCTATTGTAATTGATGAAAATTTTCAACAATGGGGTGTGGATTTTATTGGACCAATTAGTCCTCGTTCTAGTGCAGGACATACACACATACTAACTGCCATAAATTATATCACCAAATGGGTGGAAGCTATCCTAGTGAAGAGTACTACTACCGAAGTTGTGTTTAACTTTCTAAAGGAGAATATTTTGGTAAGATTTGGAATCCTAAAGAAAATTATTGTTGATAATTCTAGTTCATTCTCTTCTATTGAGATCACTCTTTTCTATTATGACTATGGTATTAGCCTTCCTCATTCATCTAATTATTATCCACAAGGAAAAGGACAAGCCGAGTCAAGTAATAAGAACTTAATCTCTATTATTAAGAAGTTGGTTGATCAAAATCAAAGAGGGTGGCATAAGAATTTATATGATGGATTATGGGCTAATAGAATTACATAGAAAAGAGCTATTGGAATGTCCCCATTACAATTAGTGTATAAAAATGATAGTACTCTACCCACATCATTAGATATTTGAGCGCTTGATTTACAGAAGGTTATTGAAGATGGGAAATTTCAAGATTCCTTAGAACAACAAATCATGTATTTGAACAAACTAACAAAAGAAAGAGAGATCGTGGTTTATAGAATCTCAAAAAATTAGCAGATGGTAAAACAAATTTTTGATAGAAAAGCTAGAAAAATAGACTTTGTTGTTGTTGATTTGGTCCTCCTTTGGGATAGAAGGAGAGAGCCAAAGGGAGCACATAAAAAAAACTATTCTCTATGGAAAGGACCTTTTTTGATCAAGGAGCTTGTTGGTGATCATGATTTTCATTTCGCTTATTTTGATGGTACAATTTTACCCCTTCCCTATAATGGGAAATATTTGAAATTACTTTATTAAATCTTTGTTGGGCTTGCCCCTATACATATTTCTTTCTTTTCTTTTGTTTTTTGTTTGGTTTTGGTTTGTCTAGTTTCTTTTACTCCATTGCCCATTGAATATAGATTTATGTCATGTTTCTGGATTATCCTCATCCTGTCAGTCCTAGTCCCCATTTGTATCCAATGTTACTCATAAATTTACTATGTATCATGTTTTTAATTCATGTCCCCTTTTCTCTCACTTTCCGCTAAGTGAAATTTCATTTCCATTTTATTCCTTTGTTGCGGGTTTTAGTAAGTTTCTAATCTTCTTCACAATTTTTCCTAGTTGAGAAACTTAGTTCTTTTGTGCTCTTTATTTATTGAATATGTCATTGGGTTCTTGTTTCTCATAACTTTCTTATAACCTGATTGTCACCTTTTGTAGCTTTGAGTATGTAGTTGGTGAGTTGTAGGTTTTCAGAACTTTGTAACTCACAATTTTAGGTTGTAAAGTTTTTTTTTCATAACAAAGTGATTACTTGATTGTTCCATAATTTTTGAGACATCATCCTGGAATTTAATAAAGTGTATGGTATGGTCGAGAGAAATCTTATCAAGGTTTCTACAATGCACACAAACCTTAGGGTTTTCAGTACTGCAAAATAGAACAAAATGTCCTATTAATTCTACACCAATTGCACGTCATGCCATTTTATATGGCTTATAGGTGGTGAGAACTTATTTTTTAAAGCCTTGGTTTTACTTCTACCTATTGTTTTTATTTCTTCAAGAAATGAAGCATCTCATTAGGAATAGTGAGCTCATGTAGTTCAAAATAGAAAATTGCTAGCTTGATGTGAGGGATATGGAGCTAGGACCTTTTAAGTTGGAAGAATTTTGGGCACGTCTAGATAGTAAGGAATTTTTTTTTGTAGATGTGAAGGTGTTCAAACATGGACAAGCTCATGCTAGAGGTTTTCTAGAAGCAGTGATGAGTGTTGACCTAATTGCTACATGTGCAAGAAGTTACATTCTTGAAACTAGAAGAATTAAGGTCGCGAATGAGACCATTATAGCTAATTTCTTTGCTAAAGTCATTTCTCAACCATTGGGAATTCAAGAGAAGATACTTGTAAAGGAAATGCTTGTTGTAGAAGCTAATGAATATTTAAAGACTAATGAGACCTAGTGTAAAAATTCTATGGCCAAAGGGCTGATACACTGAATGAATCGTATGTTGCTCTTAGGAAATGGAGAACTAGGCTTCAGATCACATTAACACTAGGCAACATGTAGATTTTTTCAATCATTACTAGGTACAAAGAATATAATGCTAGAATGAATGTGTAGGAGAATTTTTTGCGGAAAGAACGAAATGACGAATTAAAAGTTGATGAAGTTGAAGTGGTTGAGAATGATGCATAGTTTATTTTTAGCTTTTTTGAAATACTTTCTATAAAGTTAATGACTTCTTTTAATTTTTGGTGTGGTTAATTTCAAGAAAACGTTACCAAAAACATTGGTTATACTTAAATATTGGTTTGACTAATGTGATTAGGATCTTTTGAGAAAAAAATGATTTACTTATTAGGGAAAACTCTTTTATTTTGGCTATTATCTATTATTTTGATATAGAAAACATTGGTGGAGTTTATTCATGCATAATATTTGAGTTATGGTGTGTGGATTTATTTATTTTATGCTAAATTTTTGCTAGTGTCTTATCTATTATTGCAATGAAAAGTGATATATTTTACTATATTTCTTGTGGTGTTGTTTTCTGTGAATAAATATTTTGCAATGATATTGGTTTAGCTGTTATCTTTTCTTGAGAAGTTTTATATCTATTTACATGACATTGATAGATACCTTTGAAGCTTTTTGGTTAAAATCATCATTAGTTTAGAAATAATTCATTGAATATTAGATAAATGTAGCTGCCACCTTTTAAAATAAGCAAAAAATATGTTTTGAAGTTTGTAATGTTGTAATGTTACCAATTCAACTTTGGTTACATTTATCACCTTTTATGTGCTATTGAATATAGAGTTAGGTGTTAAATCTATTAACTAATATATTTTTGGTGACTATACTAGGTAGTGATTTAGAAAAACGTTCTATATGATGATTTTCTCTATAGTTAGTAATGGTTCTTCTAGGACATAATGCTCCTATCCTTTAGCCTAACGTAGATTTTTTAATTGGAGATGAAGAAGATATAATTACCAGTCTCAAGTTACTTTCTTGGAAATAGAGGAAAACCAATTATCAATATCACCAAGTTAATGAATATAATTCCCTAGCGCATCTACTCCCCTATATGACCTACCAGGGAACCCCCTAGGATATGGTAGTTTACTGATTTCACATTACACCACACAGGCCAACAATTTGTAACCAATGAGAAAGCCTCAAACTAAATAACATAAGATCACAAGCCTAAGTTTCAATAAAAATCCCAAAGAGGAAAGTATAAATTCAAGAGAAAAACAAAATAAAGATCAATTGTAGCTATATTGCAACCTTTCAAACTTAATTCAAAATGAAATTTAAACAAGTCCTTGAGGAAAATTGGACTATAACAACCTTCAAACAGCTAAGTAACCTAATAAAATAATTGTAAAATTCCACATTGTTGGCACATAATAAAGTAAAACATCAATTAAGAATTATGAACAATTCATATTTCAACAATACAATTTGCACATCACGAGCACCATGTGACTTGACAAGCCACATAAGGGGAGGAGGGGAATGGTGGTTCTCTAACCACATAAGTATAATATCATGCAATAACTGGTGGTCCCTGACCACCTAAATATGAATAACTGGTGGTCCTTGACCACATAAATTTGCATCATTGGTCCCTGACCACATAAATATAGGTAACGGGTGGTCCCTGACCACATAAATCTGAATCATTGGTGGTCCCTAACCACATAAATATAAATCATTGGTGATCCTTGACCACATAAGTATAAGTAACTGGTGGTCCATAAAATTCCATCCTTTACCCATGGGTTATAACATCAAGGAATAGGTTTGCACTATGAACCAACAAGTGTGGCTCTCATATATGGGGGAGTAGGGCATGGTCAATGTCCATGGGAGAATTACAATGACTCGACATAGATCCTTTATCAGGATTAGGGACAACACCCTGAGCACGTAATTTCTCGATGGGAGAACATGTGCTTCTCAACCCCTATTTACACTAGCTAGCATCGCACACCCATAAGGGGGGAACCAAACACTAGGGGTACACATTTAACATGAAAATAAGACCAACATAAGGGAATACATCACATTTCATTTAATAGACACACTAACACACTTAACACATTTACATAGACTCAAAACTAGTTATCTTACATAAAGACCATCACAAAGGGTACACATAGGGGATCATACTAGATGTCCACCACCCTTATCCCAAGTTAGATACCATGTATCTCGTACTTGGGCACAACACATATACTGGTTTACACATGTCAAATCACATAACTCTCAAGATTTCTATCACTCCATTCCATATGAGTCAAAGATGCACAACATACACTTACTTTTACCACTTGGTCTATACACAAAAAATTCCACAACACACAACATACACACCATTATAGGGTATTAAGATCCACAGAGAATACAAAATAACTTCATTTCAAATTTTCATCTTTTAAGAGAAACAAACCCTTTCCTTACACATATTTAAACCAGTAAATATTCTATTCTACCAAATGACATATATATTCATGTTAAAACATCTTCTTAGACTAGGATAATGAAGACTCAACACATGATACGAAAAACATAGTCTAGTTTATTAACACCACAAGCACCACATTCTTTTCACTAAAAATTTACTTAGCCATGCATTTAATGTTTGCATCTCTAAGTAGGATATAATGAGTTAATGTTTATATGATTTTCTATGAATAATAATTCAATTTCCATACCATGCAATGAAAGAAGAGCTTAGATTTGAGTCTTAACAATGTTAGGCTTACTAACACATTTGTTTCCTTACTATCATCATTAGTGTTTTTTTTTTACTATGTACATGGTTCCACTATTCCCTTTTATCTCTAAACTTTTACTCAGTACTAATTGATTCCATACACAAGTTCACACATGCATCCCAAGGTAGGAATGCAATTTTGGAACCAAGGTCTTTCACCTAGTCTAACATATTTCATTCATATCTACAAGGTAGTTTTAAATAAAACATGCATTTAATTGAGTTCAAGGCAACATGCACTATTTGAAAGAACTTTATTTATTCATACACAGGAAAAGAATTGAATTTTCACCTCAGCCCAAGGCACATAGATTTAGAACTATGAGTTACAGTGTTTTACACTTAGTTATGCACTTGCATTATGGGGTTAAATGATGTTTACTTTAGTAAAGTTGTATGGTTTACACAATAGTCATGTCTTAAAAATCACCTTTCATCTCCATAAGGTTCAAGGTTATAGGGTAACACGAGGGTGGATTCTATAATAATAATATCCATTAAATGCACTAATATTTTTCTAGCCATTTACTTTGTCTTCATAAGAATAGTTCACCATGACATGCTGACCAATCATGAATGGAAGATACAATTGACACATTTAATTTTCCTAATTTGGTTCATCTTAAACACTTATGAGTCCTATAGGAGGGTACATAGGTGCATTTCTATTTAAATCTTAGCAAGTCAAAATCTATAAACTAAGCTATTTAAACTTCTTCACAATCAGATGCATCATTCGCATGAAGTTACACAATGCTCAAACAATATAACATAGTTATTTCCTTTTTAATTAACTCTTTCACAACTAAAATTATCAAAGAATGATGAAAGTGACTAAGGATCTCATAAGGTCATTTCAACCATCAAACACAACAAGGAGACAAGAAAAAAACAAATTCACACAAACAACATCACTACCCAGAGATTCCAGTGTTGCAACCGAGCTCTGATACCAAATGTAATGCCCAAAACTTTACACCAAAATATAGTTAAGAACAAAACACAAATTTCAAATTTCATTCACTTATGCTTGCAAAACTCTCAAGGTTTGCTACCAATGCAAGAACTATAAGAAGGAAAACAACTTTCGACCAGACATGAACTATAATTCTTTTAGATAGGTAACTAAATTGCTTAGACCATCTTGGTTGGGGCTCGAAGGGAGACGGGGAGTTCACATCACCCAGACAGACTTGATTAGTTATGTTAACTCATCGATAGTCATAGACTTTGTTCAAGTCCCAAGTTATCCAAATAAAATATATAACAATAGTAACATCAAGTAATAACAAGAGAACAATCCTAGGGGCTAGACCTAATTCCTCGGGGGCTCGTCTCTGACGGCCTTGCCTATGTATATAATTTGCAGAGGAACCGTAGTTTGACAACTAGAGTTCAACCATCTCCCACATGGTTGGATAACAAGAAATATAATCGTTAGGCTACAAAGATGGATTGACAATAACTTCCATCACAACCCACTAACACCTCTCCACACCATAATAATAGTTCAAGGTGAATGATCATGACGAGACCCACATAGTATTTCTCAAGATTTTTTTTCTAAAATAACAAGATGACACACACGCAACCCTCATCTATTCCCAAGCTCAATATTCAACCCTTATAATTGACAAAAAATAAAGGAGAACAAAAGAATAGTAGTGCTCACATGAAAATCTTAAAACCTATATATATGTGTGTCATGTTATATTTACTAATGTTGTAAGTGTGGCTCATTGTCTCATATTTAGTATTAGATTTCTCGAACTATATTCCCATTTGAAAACATATAATCATCTCACTATTTTCATGTTATATCAATCACAAGAGATAATGTATTCTAGATGAGCATGCATATATCACGTTTCTAGTGGACAACCCCGCATCAATTTATTTATGAAAATAGATTGATAATGACATAACAATAAGAAAACAATGGCATCATATTATAATCTCTCATATCTTTTTAATTAAAATACATACTATAATCAAATTATTATCGATTTCCATTGAAAATCAATTATTAATAATAATAAGATCTTTGTTAACAACTTTTACTAACTTTAAATAATTTATTATGCTCATAAAATGAGGTATACAACCAACAAAAATAATCATTTACCAATGTCATTATAGATTTATATTAATCATAATAAATGATACTAGTGATTGTTTTCTCTCATCAATGTACAACAATAAGTCTAATTATATGGAGCTTTCTCTTTCTATATATATATTTACATATACGCAATTGCTATTTGAGGATCTATCACACATTATTATTGTCTTAAAATCACCCCAAGAATATAATAAATGAGGTAAAAAAAATCAATATAAGTGAATAGTTCTTCAATAAGACATAGCTGTCTTAAAACAATCATAGAATTCGCATTTCTTAATGAAATTTAAAACTTTAAAATGTTCTGGAAAGCTAGAGAGTAGAAGAGTAAAACCCAAAAAGGTTTTTTCTTGTGATCATAAAGACATGAGAGCAGTTTTTTCTGCGATCAGCCTTCTCATTTAAACAACAGCACACAGTTCAACATAAGCAAAATAATGTAATGCCCATGCATTTTTATAATTATTGTGTATATGGATACATAGATATGCAAGTGGGATGCCTTTGATGAAAGAGAAATCTTGAAGTTTCTTAATATATAAATTAGATTGGGCACCTTAAACAGTTGGTTAAATTCAGCAACTTAACAGTTGGTTAAATTCAGCACCTTAACAGTTGTGAACTGAACATACTTGCATCTTTATTTTGTTTTTGATATGAGAGAATATCAGTTTATATTTGATAATAAATAAGTCATAGCATTTAGATGGGGTTAGTTTTACAGGCATCGTAGTTGCAACTGCCCTGACAGACATGTATGTAAAAGGCAGAAGCATAGACAAGGCACGTGAACTGTTTGATAGCATGCCTCAAAGAAATGTGATCTCAACCCAGATTGCAACGATGTAGGATATGCACAAAATGGACTTTATTAATTGGCTATTAAAGCATGTGAACCCAATTACAATCACAGATTTAACCCCTATCAATAATGACAAAATGGAGTAATGTTCTACGAAGCCAATGTATTGGTTAGGAGTGACACCCTTATGGATTTCTTACCAATAAATTATCATAAAACCTGCACTTAATATGATAAATAGATGATAGATCATGGTTAATTACTTATAGGCTTGCACATAATTTATAAGATATTTATGAGTTACATTACATGACTCCATACTTTTATTACATCTTAACTTTATACACAAGAGAAAGGCCGAAGATTTCCTCACTACCAAGTACAGATTATAATTTGAGAAAGGTTCTATATGTAGAATGCTAACATAACTTAACTTGCACAGTTACTAGTTTTCTAAACCACACTCATACACAAGGCATCACCGCACCTTCAGTAGTATCAGATTTGGTAAAATTTTAAACTACAGTATTTTGGCATCTACACCATAGAACATAATACCCAAACTGTCTCATGCATCATAACATGCTACCAAACTATCATAATTTCTAAGATTAATTATTATGTTGAGACCCATCGTTAAACCATTATAGCCCCTATTTCAAGTGGTTACAGAGCTATTGAATATTATAGAAAGAAACTGTGCCTCTCAATATTTCTTTCGAAATAACAGATCACCCTACATTATCCGAACACAAATCCGTAGTTTACCCAACCTAGCTAATTTGAAATGATGTAAGATGGCTGCAAGTGTATATACACAAAACTAGGAACTAAATTTAATTTACTCCAAGCATAAAACCAAGTAAAATCATTTCAATTTCAATGCAACAAGAATCAAATAAATGAATTCCTAAATTCAATGGCCATAAGAAGAATACCCTTCCAGGAGGGTGCTTTGTTAGTTCATTTTCCCCATTTCTCCTTCCACTATTTTCCTATCTCCTTCAAATTACTCCCTCCTATCCCTCTATTCGCAAACCTCCTAGACACCTCCCTCCATTTCTTTTATTTTGTTTTATTTTTTTTTCACCTTCCCTCCTATGAATTCCTCGGGCTATCCAAGCGTAGCCTCTGAGATGTGAGGATCACGTTTTTAGAAGGGGTCCCTCTGTCACATGAGTTGCTCCACCCGCCATACAACTGAGGTGCCAAAGACCAGGCAAGTGGACCATCTATTTTTCTTTCCCATCTATCAAATCTTTGTTTTAAAGATGAATGCCCCTTCCACGAAATTCCTTCCTTGAGAAATCTGCACCACCATTCTTATTCAATGCATCTGGTGAATGGTCACGTTATAGTCGTTCCACCATTAAGTTATTGCTGCCAGGAATAACTACGATATAAGACCATTGGTCAGGAGGTTGGTGGGCGTTTCAACCTCATGTACGTGAGAAATTTTCATTCTTCTGTGAAAACTATTAATGAGATTTGAAAACTTTGTTGAATAAAGTAAAACTCCTCAATGTGTCATGAATGTGTGGGTTTACTAATAGTAGCAACCACTCTTTCAACTTTCCTTTCAATATCATTAATGTAGTTTGGTTTATGGGTTACACTAGCATAATGGAGACAAGTAGTCAAAATAATGAAGTGCCTCATCCCCTTTTTCCCAACATAGACAGCCAGAGCACGGGTAGGTAGCAGGTCATGCAAATCTGATTTTGATCTGGCCCCGAGGAAGCTTTTACTATATTTTAACTGGTGTATAGGATCCCTTCTGTTTTCTGTTTTATTTATTTATTACACTAGTAAACTCTTTTTTTTTGTTATGGAAATAGGAATAAGATTTTATTGTAAAGATTTATCATTGGGTAAACAACAATGATGTTCTTATTAAGAGACTGAGTGGTAATTATATATTGATGTTGCTTGTATCGATTAAATTCAGTTAGACCATGATATTGTCACTTTTAAAGATTAAATGATGAGAATTTATACCCTAATTGTTGAGGCCTAATGATATTTACTATACTTGAATCCTTTAATAAATAAACTCAAGAAACATAATTGGTACAAGGTTGAAACACTTATATTAACTTTTATGATAGAAATGCCTTGAAAACCAATTATTCCTATGATCATGAAATCAAGTAGATAACGATTATCATGAACATGATATTGCATATCCATAATATTTAATCCTCTTAACACTTAGTCCCAGTTAACATGAGTAACTCACTAGTACTATGTAGTAAGGTTACCCATTATGTAAATATTGCCATTAAATGCTATTAGCGTTAATGAAAGTATCCTTGTTTCTGAGGATCCTAACTTCCTCTTTGGTTAATTAAATTCATTCATTGCAAGCTAATTATTGAATCATAACTAACTTCATTGATACTTATTAAGTATCAACCCAACTAAACGGTTACTTTTCTACTTCTAATATTGCATAATAATTCACCTTGAATCTATCTAACAATTTGATTAAAAAAATGCACATAAGAACATAGAGTAGAATGAACCACACACAAGGCGAGGCCTTACATATAATTAGAGAAAATTCATTACATTTTGAGAACACACAAGAGATTGTGTTTATACAAAATATTCCCCCTCCAATAAGAAGAGTAAGTGCCCCTGCTACACAAGCCTCTATGAATAAAGTCAATAATAGGTGAAACCCACCTCGAAATAATAAATAAGTGAAAGTTGGTGACTTCATTAGCCTATCAGTATCCTGTATAAAATTTAGCTTCAAAAATATATACAAGGGAAGATAATAAAAAAGATATTATAGATGATCATTTCGAGTTTCTAGAAATAGTTAATTTCTCATATTTTCAACCTACCCAAAAAGTTAAGAGTATCATTAGACCATCTTCCCCTCCTCTTCCAAAATCTATTATATTTGGGGTCTAGAAGATATCTTTCCAAAGCCTTCTTTTGTGTGATACTACCCTTCCTAGTAGAGTAAATTTCCATTTAGCTCCTCCAATGATGGCTCAACCAGTTCTATGGGGGGCTGTGATAGGTCACCTAGCCTTTGGAGTGGGTGTGTAACTACTTGATTTTCCTATAATTTCAGGAAAAATCATACCTAAGTTTACTAGTGATGGGAAAGTCTCTCCTGATGAGAATATAAGGGCTTTCTTCTAAAATCCTTGCATTCTTGCAATACAACATGAGGATGTTGCTATGAGACTCTTTGTAGAATCTTTGATAGAATTTTTTGCTAGCTAGTTTTATTTCCTCCCCAATGGTACTATTGATAGTTGGCCCATGTTGAGAACAAGGTTTGAGAATAGATTTAATTCTACAAAATATGATCAATTTTTGGTTGCTCAACTAATTTCCATGAAAAAGGAAGTTCATAAAACCATGAGATATTTCATAGCCAAATTTGACAAGTTGCATAATAGATTTTCTACTAATATGAGACCTGGAGCAAAACTGTTGAAAGAAATTTTCATAAACACTATTTTCGTAGACACGAGTTTCATTATTAAAAGAGAAGGTGTCGCTTCAATGTTGTATCTACTTAGGCGAGGGCCATATCAATAGAGGATGATTTGATTATTTCCAAAAAATGGAAGAAGGAATTACAAACTAAGAGACCATCACCAGTGAATTCTATAGACCTTGTCGTCCAGAGAATGGCTAATGATATAATTACTCTCAAGAGACAAATTCCTAAGGGTTATTTCTAGACACCTTATCAAGATATTTCAAGCAATTATCAAGCAACTCCTAACAAAACCCCATTATTGGTTGCTCATCATCAAAGGTTGAAAATTGAAGGTCCTCCTCCAAATAAAGGAAATCACTGTAATTTTCATTTAACCTTAGATCATGATGGAGCTACCTATCTAGAAATGATTAGATTCATGCATATTATTTCTACAAATTAACATGTAGTTGAACAACATGTGGAAGAACCTAGTTCATCCAATTATGTTGGAATGGATTTCTTTAAATTTATATCAAAAGTAGAATATGGAGAGGATATTTATGTCAAATTTAATGATCCTAATTCTATTGTTTCTACTAGAGAAAAACATGATAAAGTTGATTAGGGAGGTTCATCTTTAGCTTTGAAGTATATTTTGACCAAGCAGAAAAAATGGGAACAAATGACTCCTCGAAGTGTGTCAGAGGAGGTACCATCTTATTCATTCTTTGAAAGTATTCCTTCTAGTACATTTGATATACTTTATTCTTGTAAGAATAAAAAAATTGAAACTTCACAAACTAAATATTTGAGGTTGAATCCCTCTGAATTAGATAGGTTGGTTAAATATGTTAGGCAAGAGTCTCCATCATCTCAGTGTATTGCTCAAACCTCTAATGAAAAAGAAATTTTCCTTGAAAATAAAGTCTATTCCAATGTTGTCAATAAACCTTCATGTTCAAAAAACCCATTCATGAAACTAGAACCTTTCTATGTGTCATTGTATATTGTTGGTTTCAGACTAAGCAATTGTATTGTTGATTCCAAAGCTTTTGAAAATGTAATGCCTTCTCAGATAGCTAAAGCTTTAGGTGTGTCTTATACTCCCTCTCAAGGAAAGTGTTATTCCATGGATGGGTAAGTGGTCCCTATCATAGGTCAAATCAAAGCTGCCCAAGTAGCTTTGGCTATTTTTCCCAAAAAAAGATCAAAATTGACCATATTGGTCACTAAAATTCCAATGACTTATGGTATGCTTTTGAGCAGAAGTTTTTGTAAAGACTTGGATGGAGAAATAGAAATGGATTGGTCTAGCCCATTGATACCTTTGGAAGGAGAGAATATATTCTTGAATCCTAAACCTAAATCATAATTCATTGTCTTAAATTCAAGATATCCAAGAGAAAACATTTTGTTTGTTGAAATGGGACCACAAACTTACATGTGCACTTTTGATCATAGAGAAATTTGAGATTTTATCAACCCTAATTTAATCAATGAATTGTGGACATTAGAGTTTGATAGAAGTTGTGCGAATATAGGGTCAAGTGCTGGTGTAGTTTTCATCTCCCCTGATGGTTACAAATTTCCTTTTTCTTTCAAGATAGAATTTTCTAATTCTAATAATATATCCAAGCATGAAGATCTATTGCTTGGTATAATTTTAGGTAAAGAAAAGGGTATCAAATAGCTAAGTGTTGTAGGAGATGCAAAATTAGTGGTGAAACAACGAAGGAAAATTTATAATGTGAAGAATAGTTAGTTTAAACACTATAGGAATAGAGTTTGGGATTGTATAGTAGATTTTGATGCTATTTATATAGAGTATGTTCCAAAAGAGAAAAACACTAGGGCTGATTCATTAGTAGTCTCAGCATCATTACTATTACCTCATCCAAATTTAAAAAATGAGTCATATTGAATTGAAATTGTATATAGACCTAGTGTTCCAGATAATGTTAATCATTGGAAAGTTTTTAATGATAATCAGTAGATTATTGAATTTCTGGAGAAGGTTCAAGGTTTTTCTCACATTTATTTTGAAGGTAGTGCTAATAAAAGTGGAGATGTTTTGGAAGGTGGAGTCACTATCCCTAATGGAAAAGAGGAAAATATTATTTAGTTAAAGGGAAACACAATTCTCAAAGGAATAATGTCTCTCGAACATTTATTTGATAGAAATGATCAATATTTGAAATAGAAAAATAAGATCTCAATTGAGACATGTTTTGAATATGGCAAAGTGAATATCGGTACAAATGATGATCCTAAGACAATTTATATTGGAAAATATTTTTCTCAAGAGGAGAGACAAAGGTTGATTTCCTTATTATCTCATTACAAAGATGTCTTTTCATGGTGTTATCTAGATCTTAAAAGGTCTAGAAATGGTGAATTTTAGCATCATATTCTGCTAAAACCTAGTACCACACCTTACTGGTAGAAACAAAAAAAAATTAATCCCAAAGTTGTAGACGCTATTTTTAATGAGATTGATAAAATCATTAAAGAAAATATTAACTACCCCATCCATAATTCTACATGGTTAGCCAATATAGTCTTGGTAAGGAAGAAAAATGGAGAAATAAGGATATGTGTTGATTTCAGGAACCTAAATCAAGTGTCCCTAAAGGATAATTATCTAATGCCTATGATGGATCATATTCTGCAAACAGTTGTTGGATCTAAAATGATGTCCATGCTTTATGGTTTTCTAGGGTATAACCAGGTGGAAGTAGCTCTAGAAGATCAACATAAGATAGCTTTCACTATTCCTATTGGTGTTTTTGCTTATAATAGACTGCCATTTAGACTTATCAATGATACGACCACTTTTTAAAGGGACATGGATCTATCTTTTGGAGATCTCCAAAACAAAATCATAGTGATCTATCTCGATGATTTAAAAAAATTATCTAAGAAAAGGTCCAATCATTTACACAATTTGGAAACTATATTACAACATTGCAGAGAAGAACGTATATCTTTAAATCCTAAGAAGTCTATGTTTGTTATAACTGAGTGAAAAAATTTTGGTCACATTGTTTCAAAAGATGGAATTAAAATAGATCCAGAAAGAGTGAAAGAAATCATGTAGTTGGGGCTACCTTCTAATAAAGATGGTGTCAAATATTTTTTTGGTCAATTGATTTTTCTCAGGAGGTTCGTTCCTAATTTTGTTGAACTGACTAAGCCCATTTCTGATACGATGAAGGAGCAACCTTTGTTTAAGTAGAGAAATGAAGGAAATCAATATTTTGAAAATATTAAAACAACAATTTAAAATGCTCCTACCTCTGTAAACCTTGATTTTTCTAAGAATTTCATTATATATAGTTATGCCTCCAAGCACACAATGTCAGCTCTCTTGTTGCATAAGAATGAGCAAGGTATTGAAGCTCCTATCCCTTTTATGAGTACCCCTCTAAATAAATACGAAATTAAGTATTCACCACTTGAAAAACATGCATATGGTGTTGTTAAGGAACTCAAGAATTTTTGATTTTATATTCTTCCTTCTCATAATTTTGTTTTTGTCCCTAAAACTGTTTTGAAGATAATTCTTACTCAAGAGGATGTAGGATGTAACAAGAGAGGATCATGGATAGCCTAGATTCAAGAATATGAATTGGATATCAAGCCCACTAACTTGGTGAGAGGAAAGGGGTTGGCCAAGATGATTGTTGAAAACAAATCTGATGAAAGAAAAGATCTTCCATTGGTGTTATTCACAAACACAATAAATAGTTGGTTTTCTGATATTTCTTATTTCTTAACTTATGGATATTGTCCATCACACTTTTCAACAAAATAAAAGAGAAACCTAAAGCTTAAGGAAAAAAAATATGTACTTTGGTAAGAGAACTTGTATAAAAAAGGTGTAGATGGATTTTTTCTGAGATGTGTTGATAAAGAGCAATAGAAAAAAATATTGGATGTATTTCATAATGAGGCATGTGCTGGGATTTTCAAGTTTTGTGACAACATTTAAAATCCTGCAACATACATTTTATTGGCCAGGCATGTTTAAATATTCCTATAACTAGGTTTCAAAATGTGAAAAGTTTTGAAAGCTCACTGGCAGGCCCCAACTCACTGCTCTACCTTTGAGGTGTGTTGTAATTGATCAAAATTTTCAACAATGGGGTCTTTATTTTATTGGACCAATCAATCCTAGTTATAGTGCAGGACATAAACACATACTAACTATGATAGATTATTTTACCAAGTGGGTGGAATCTATCCCAGTGAAGAGTACTACTAGATAAGTTGTGTGTAAATTTCTGAAGGAGAACATTCTTGTAAGATTTGGAGTCCCAAAGAAAATTATTAATGGTAATGCTAGATCATTCTCTTCTATTGAGATCACTCTTTTCTATTATGATTATGGTATAATCCTTGCTCATTCATCTAATTATTATCCACATGGAAATGAACAAACTGAGTCAAGCAATAAGAAATTAATCTCCATTATTAAGAAGGTGGTTGATGAAAATAAAAGAGGGTGGCATTAAAAGTTATATGATGCATTATGGGATGATAGAATTACATAAAAAAGATCTATTTGAATGTGTTCCTTCAAATTAGTGTATGGAATTGATAGTACTCTACCCACATCATTAGAGATTTCAGCGCTTGATTTATAGAAGGATACTAAAGATGGGAAATTTCAAGATACCTTAGAAAAATGGATCATGTATTTGAACAAACTGACAGGGGAAAGAGAGATTGCGGTTGATAGAATCTCTAAACATCAGTAGATGGTAAAAAAAAAAATTAGCAAAAAAGCTAGACAAAAAGACATTTTTGTTGGTGATTCGAGCCTTCTTTGGGATAGAAGGAGAGAGCCAAAGGAAGCACATAAAAAATTTGATTCTCTATGGAAAGGACCTTTTTTGATCAAGTAGATTGTTAGTCATCATGCTTTTCATTTGTCTTATCCTAATGGTATTGTTCTACCCATTACCTAAAATGGGAAAGATTTGAAATTACTTCATTAAATCTTTGTTGGGCTTTCCCGTGTACATAGTTCCTTCTTTTGTTTTGTTTGTCATTTGGTTTTGGTTTGTTTGGTCTTTTTAGTCTATTGCTACTTGAATAAGGCTTTATGTCATGTTTCTGGATTTTCCTTGTCCTATCAATCCTATTCCCCATTCAAATCCAATGTTACTCATAAATTTACCATGTATCAATTTTTTAATTCATGTCCCCTTTGTTTGCACTTTAGGCTAAGTGAGCTTTCATTTCCATTTTATTCCTTTGTCACAAGTTTTCCTAGTTGTAAAAATTAGTTCTTCGATGCTCTTTGTTTATTGAGTATGTCACCAGGTTCTTGTTTCTCATAACTTTTTGATAAACCAATTGTCACCTTTTGTAGCATTGACTATGTAGTCAATGAGTCATAGGTTTTCAAAACTTTGTAACTCCTTATTTTAGGTTGTAAAGTTTTTGTTCATCATGACAAAGAGATTACTTTCAATTGTTCCTTAGGTTTCAAGACATCATCCTGACATTTAATAAATTTTACATTATGGTTTGGAGACATCTTATTGATATTTCTACCAGGCATGTAAATCTTAGGGTTTTCATTACTACAAAATAGAACAAAGTGCCTTATTAATTCCACACCAATTGCATGTCTTGTCATTTTATATGGCTTAAAGGTGGTGAGAACTTATTTGTTAAATCCTCGGTTGTACTTCTACCTATTGCTATTATTTCTTTAGTAATTCAAGTGTCTCATTAGGCATAGTGAGCTCATGCAGTCTAAAATTGAAAATTGTTGGCTCGGTGTAAGGGATACTGACCTTGGACCTTTTCAGTTTGAATAATTTTTGGCACGTCTAGATAGTAAAGAAAAATATACTATAGATGGAAAGGTGTTATAAAATGGACTAGCTCATGTTGGAGGTTTTCGAAAAGCAATGTTGAGTGTTGACCTAATTGTTGCATGTGCAAGAAGATACATTACTGAAACTCAAGAAATCAAGGTCGTAGACAAAACCATTGTAGCTAATTTTTTTCCTAAAGTCGTTTCTCAAGCATTGGGAATTCCAAAGAAGACACTTGTAAAGGAAATATATGTTGTAGAAGCTAATGAATATTTTAGGACTAATGAAACCTGATGTAAAAATTCTATGGCCAAAGGGCCGATACACTAAATGAATCTGAATTTTCTCTCAGGAAATGGAGAACTAAGCTTCAGATCACATTGACACCAGACAATAGGGATATGTTTGCAATCATTACTAGGTACAAATAATGTAAATCCAAAATGAAGATGTAGGAGAATTGGTTGTGGCATGAAGGAAATGAAGAGCCAGAAGTTCATGAAGTTGAAGCGGTTTAGAATGATGCATAGTTTATTTTTAACATTTTCAAAAAAAAATCTTTAAAGTTGCAACTTTTAAGTTAATGAATTCTTTTAATTTTCGGTACGGTTACTTTCAAGAAACTGTTACCAAAAACATTGGCTATGTTTAAATATTGGTTTGATTGATGTGATTATGATATTTTGAGAAAAAAATGATTTAATCATTAGGGAAAACTCTGTTATTTTGGGTATTATCTATTATTTTGATATAGAGAACATTGGTGGAGTTTATACATGAATAATCTTTGAGTTATGGTGTGTAGATTTATTCTATTTATACTGAATGTTTGCTAGTGTGTTATGTATTATTGGGATGACAGATGATATGTTTTACTATATTGATGCGGTGTTGTTGTTTTTCAATAAATATTCTTCAATGATATTGGTTTAGTTGTGATCTTTTCTTCATAAGTTCTATTTCTATTTACATGAGATTGATAGATATCTTTGAAGCTTTCTAGTTAAAATCCCCATCATTTATTGGATTTCTGGTTAAAAACATCATTTGTTTAGAAATAATTCATTGAATATTATATAAAGGTAGCTACCACCTTTTAAAATAAGTAGAGATTTGGTTTTGAATTTTGTAATGTTGTAATGTTACTGATTCAACTGTGGTTACATTTATAACCTTTTCTGGGAAGATGAATATAGAGTTAGGTGATAGATTTTTTAACTAACAAATTTTATCATCTAGATTAATCACAAGAGGGGGTCAAATTCCAATTTTAATGGAAGGTTCTTATTTATGTTGTGGTGAGTGTATAGATTCATCATGCATTACTTCAGGTACATTCAGGATTTGATTTTTCTTGTTGTTCTTGTCTTCATTATTTTATAGCATATGATAAATAGCACAAAATATATTCCTATGCTCTATGGTACTTTGATTTCATTTCAATCTATTTTCAATTTTTTTTTTGTGTAAATTTTTTCAATCATAGGTTTCTTCTCTTCCTCGAGAGGAACATAGCGAACAACAGGAGGTTGTTGAATTGTTTTCTCTTTAGTATTGTAAATAAGTTGTTTAATTTTAGGAGGCACAATGGGATTATTTTGGTTATCTCATGATCTCCCATAAGAAATTGTGGGAGGTTTTTTCATAAGTTACTCTTGGATATTTGGAAGGGCTTTCAGTTCAACCATTGTTTTGTCAAGGATGGGTGGCTCAATCATAGTTTGAGGCATGTTTCTAAGTGTAATTATGCTATACATTTTTCCTTCAATTTTTTATATGATTCACAAAGGAAGTTATCATGTGGTTTAATAGGTTTCATAGGTTGAGGCCAAAAGAAATCTAATGAAAATTTCTATTGTGAAGACGCAAGATTAAACCCACTATGATGACTAGTAAAGATATCATTACAAAAGGGAATCCTTAAAGATTTATGCACAACCAAGTGGATGGCATTCATGGAGAAAATTGATGGGTAATTTAACTTCAAATGAAATTGGTTTGGTTCTTTGATGATGGTGAATTAGATCTATTAATATCTCATTACTAGGTGTGTCATTGATTATTCTAGCTATATAAAGAGGACCATCAGGTGCAATTTTAACTATGTCAATTTGTGAGAAATCAATATCAAGAGGCATTTTAGATGAGCACATATGAGGTTTAGCTTCAATAAATGCTACTATTCTAATTGATTATTTAATTTCATCTTTTATGTTTTCATCATTTGTGTAAACATCCATCACATCACTCTTTATTTCATTAGCTTTGACAAATGAAATAGTATGTTTCAACATGGGATTTGTAAAGATTTGTAAATCCTAATTGGGATGAGCTAGAGACTTATTACCTATATTGTTTATGCCTCTAATTTATAATTGATTATTATCAATAAGGTATTACACAAGATGTTTAAGATTCTCACAATATTTTGTACCATGTCCATTTTGTTAGTGGTAATGGAAATAAGAGTCTCATTGAAAACCTATAGGAATGGTATATTAGTATCACACTATTTAATAGTAGGTAAATTAAGAATTTTCTTTTTTAATAAGTTACAACATGATATTGTGAAGGGTATCAGGTAAAGGAGTGAAATTTGTATCCCTATCTACAAAGGAAAAGGGATCTGTCATTTTTATAGAAACCAATTGGTTATTACATTTTTGACATGGTTGAGCAGAGTTAAGTTGTAAAAAACCCTTATTTAAATTCTTCTTGAAATATTGGTAACTATTTTGAGTTGTGGATTCAAACTTTTTAGGATGGCTTGGGGGATTTTTCACATCATCATTGCAAGTCGTATTTTGATAATCATTAAGGGTTGTACATAACTATGGAAAAGATGGGAATATAAACATTTGAAGTTTTCTTTATAGATTTTTGTAAGTTGGATATAAACATTCATTGGAGGTTGGCATTGGGAATCTTAATGTTTACATATGAATAATTTTTTTGGCATCTTTTTATGAAATTACTCACTTTCTCATCCTCATTTTGTTTGCATGTCAATAAATTAGCTAGGGTAATCATGGGAATAATGTGTATATGGAAGTGGTTGTAAAAGGAATCAAAAATTTCAATCAATGAACCAACTAAATTATCCAGTAAGGAAGAGAACCACTCTAAAATAGTATTCTTCAATGATCTAAGGAATAGCTTATCCAAAAAAAAATATTCAAATATGAAATCACTACACAAGGATGTAAAAGTGGAAGCATGGCTAACAAGATCTCCTTTCCCACCCTATTTCTCAAATTGGGGAACTTATATACCTTGTGGCATTTGTGCTCTCAATATCTCCAAGGATAGTGGATTGGTTTCTATGTATTGCAAGGGTTTTTTATTGTTGTTTTGATTTAGAGTTGCAGCTTGTTGTTAAAGGAATTCCATGCCTTGTAAAAGTGTGTTAAGGAGAGTATCATTGCTATTGTAAGGTGGAGTGGAATAAGTTGTTGTGCTATATGTATGTATAGGGTAAGTGAATTGTAATTTATTATAAGGAAGTGTTCACATTTCTAGTAGGTTGGATTGTTGTTGTAGGTTGAGTACTAGTGTATGTAGGGATAGAAATGGGTATAGTAGAAGAAGTGATTGAAGTTATACTTTGGATTTGAGTGCACCCAAAATCCTAAGTAGAACTAGTTATTGTCTAGATAGTGTTGTTAATGTTAAACTTACACTTCTTGTAGGCATGAAATTCAAGGGAAATGTTGTATGCATGCTATGATCAACATAGGGTTGATTATCAACACTATTAGGAAGAGAGCTAGAAAACCCATGATACACAGTGATTTGTATGTCACAGGATGACATAAGCATAGGAATATGTCTAACAATAGTATTGTTATTATGAAAAAGTTGTAAAGCTCATGCAATTTTTATAAACTTAGTGTGCAAACCCAAATTGGAAGAGGGAACACTATGATCTAGAATGAAGAGCAATCTTCAAATTTTAAACAAGTAAATTTTCTGATTACATTATGCAATAGACTAAAAATAAAATGTCATAAATGAAATTCTGAATTTTGACAACGTACTAAATTAAGGAAATTAATCTAAATTAAATGAAATTAATGAAAAAAAAAATCAAAAAATTGAAATAGAGATGTAACAACAGCAAACAGAAGTATAAAATAAATGTTTTCAGATTTCAAATATTTAGTTTCAAGTTTGATCAAAGATGCATTTTCCCTAGGGTGAATGGGTCCTAGATTAGGGATTTTAAAGTGATTTTTTACTATTTTTTAAGCTTCTTCAATTACTTTCAAATTTAGGTCTGTAATAGTAAGTTTCAAGTTCATATTTCTATAAATGTACTATGAAATGCAAGTTGAAAATCTAATAAAATGATGAATGAAAATACCTAGTTTGATATGGAAAAAATTTTAGCTTGAAATGCAAATTTAGGTGATCTAAATGATATGCAAGATGATAATTTTTTTTTAATATTTATCATATTTAAAGAATGTGAAACAAAACAATCCTAAAAACCTAGATGAGATGCAAATTTGAATGCAATGTAATTCATCCTAAATGAGATCTAATTCAATGCAAATGATTTCAAATGAATTCAAGATATAACCTAGGATGAAAAGGAAGACTCCAAAATCAGAAAAATAAAAAATTTCAATAAGTGAGCTTCACCATTATATTTCATATAAAAATAGAGTTCACCAAAATGAATCAACAAGATGATGAAAAAATAGTTTTTTCTATAATACATACAATTGCATGCTATATATGATGTAAATAAATATAAAAAACCAAGACTAATTGTTATAACAACATTGAGGAAGGTTTTTAGATGTCAAACTAATGTGTACCTTGCTAAAAAGGTGATGTTTCATGGGTCAATGAGGACTCATTCGCCTAGTCGTGAATGGGTCCTTGTTATGGTTTCTAAATGGTGAGTTTTGGGTTTTTTTATTCAATTTCTACACTCCCATATCCTAGGTGATCAGCTCCCATAATTCATAAATAAATTATGTACACAAATTTCTATGATTTTTTAGCAAAGATGATAACTTTTGTAACTTTTCAATCTTAATATCTTTTCAACTTTTATTCTCCACTTGATCTTTAAGCTAAAACCTACAATCACAGATCAAGAGAGAAGAAAATTTTCTTATTATTAGTGAATATGGTATTTCCATGGGGTTGATCCCACAATACTGGTTTACAATTTCTAGGAGATCCTGATTTTTGCTAAAATTACATATTTTTAGAAAATATAATGATTTAATCCTTGAAAAGTTTTGTTTAAAGGATTACAATTGAAGACGGTTTGATGGAGCTACCTTATATAAAACCCCCTTGGATTGAACACCACTAGTTTTAAACCATGCCTATAGCAGAGTCTCCCTTACACCTGTCAAAATGCTAATAAAAAACAACTTTTGATTTACCTTTTGGGGGATTAAAAATGAAATCATTTAAAATTTACTTTCTAAACGCAGTCCTTATATAATCTTCCCAAAAATTATAATTTTAAATAAATTTAATTTAATTATTATATTTATTTTTTATTTGTTGTGAATCTAGGTTTTTCACCAAAAATCAAACTCTATGTTATGCACATGTGGAAAAATAGAAGATTGTAAAAAAATTTGAAAAATATCAATGCACTACATATTGAAGTCCTTGATCCAAGAAAAAAAATGTTATGTTGTATTTTAGTCCACTTATGTCTAAATTGTAATTTGTTTGACTTTGAAACTTGATTAAGGAAAATTATTCAATAAAAAAATATGAAACCAAATGAAAGCACTAGATATCATAGTTAAAAATCTAAATTAAAAAAAAAGTAGAATTGTATCCTTCATGGAAAAGAAGTTATGTGGTATATGATGAGCATCACTCCTTAAAAATGATGTTTACTGATTTTATTTTATTTTGGAAGGAGATGGGAAAGGAAGTGCAATCTAATTCCAAAAAATTGAAAAAATAATATTTAGAATCTACAAAAAAATGTCACAAATCACTATTTTGCATCATCTTCAAATTTCTCATGGTTTAGCCACTATAATTGCCTGAAAGTGAAGATTTAGTTAGAAAAAAATAGTTCACTGTGTAGTTTTATCAAAAATTGTAAACCAGTATTGTGGGATCACCCTTGGTCAAATCCCATTTAGGTAATTAAACCTTATGATGAAGCAATGAAACATGAATATGAAACATAAAACATAAAATAATAAAACTTTGGATGAAGTCTTGGAATGTAAATCTACAATCTATCATGAAATGACTATGAAGAATGTATATTTTAAACTTAACATTGGATGTGTTACAATGCTTGAATTGGATCTTGAATACTAGATCAAAACATTAGCTCAACAACATGCATGATGCACTATGGATTTTACATGATGATATGACCTTTAATTGTTGCAATAAAACTTCAATAATCTATGCTTGAATGCATTTTAAGTGCTCCTAAATGCTCTATAATTATCTTGTGAACTCTTATGATTCTTGTATAATAAATCTTGTTATGAAACTAGGAAAATTAGAATTCTATTGAAAAGGGGGTTCCATTAGTTAACGACCCATTCACCACCATTGGAAAATGGGTCCCAGCATAATAACTAGGACCAAGCTTTAGGGAGGTGAAATAATATGTAAAAAGGGGGTTCTAGGACATAGCAAGGACCCATTATCTAGATGGAAAATGGGTCCTAGGTCACTATCCTAGGACTCAAACCTTTCCAATTTAAGTGTTATGCAACATTATTAATGTGTCAGGATCTATCCTTTGAAAAATGTAATTAATAAGGCTTGGATTGGAATTTAAGGGGACAATTAAGCTATAATCAACCTTAGTTAATTAATAAAGAATTAGATTAGTGTGAAAGTGTAAAAAACACTTTACAACACCCTAAATAAGGAATAATTAAGTCCATTTAGTTAATAAGGTCCCTAAACATAATGTGAATGTGTAATAAAAATCATTACAACACTAAATCTAGGCAACATTGTGCTCATTTATTATTAATTATTCTCAAAATTTAAGAAAAAGGGATACTTTTTGCATTAATATAGTAAGTGACAGGTTGAGGCTGCTTTGTTCACTACTCAAGCAGAGAACATGGTAGCTACTCATGCTTGTAAAGAATCCATTTGGCTTAAGATATTATTTTTAAATATTTGAATAAAACAAGGTGTAGTGACAATTTATTATGACTTTAAGAGTGTAGTAAGTCTACCCAAGAACCCAATATTTCACTCTAGGACCAAGCACATTGATGTACAATATCGTTTTGTTATAGATATGGTGGAATATTGCAGGAAAATTTGGTCAAGGTAGAGACTTTGATGAATGCTATTGATAATTTAACTACACCTATAAGCACAAAAAAAATTATATATTTTTTTAGAGACTATGGGGCTCTTGGCCCCTAGTAACTAAAAGAGGTTTCTCTTACACCCTCATGTTGCTCTTGTAAGGTGTTCGACAAGTGGGAAATTTTTTGAGAAAATTTGTATCAATCTTGCAAATAAATAAGGTGTTATTGATATGTCAACATGGGAGGTTTTCATGGGTGTACAACCCCTACAAGGGTATGGTGGGATCATCATTCCTGGTTGGGATTCTAGGGAAAACATGCAACAAATTGGTTTCAATGGAAACACCCCTAAAATCCACACTTTATGTATATTTTTTTATTGTAAATATAAACCATTTATCATTAGGTATCATCTCTGACGGTCAATATTTTATTGGCCTGGCATACGCTAGACAACAACCCTATTTTATGAGGGAGGTCTGTTATGGTTGCATATTGTGATGTATTCTGAGAGTCTGATAGAGGTTGTGTTAACTCTAGATCTCTTATTGGTGATACTCTTTCAAGAAGCTTTCTCTACAAGTATATCGTAATCTTTGTTATTTCTAAATAATATATTTTGTGGATTTTAGAGTATGGGGTTTTTCTCTCCAAAGGATTTTCCTTACGTGAATCACTCTATTGTGGTATGTATGATTTTTTTTTATTATTATTGTCCTCCCAAGATTAGTGTAGGAATTTTTATTTCTACCTTAGCTTCGTTACATTTTTCCAACCCCAAATTTACAAATGAGGAAGCCTAACATATATAGGAAAGGAAGAGGAAATCCACCTATCATGTGGATCAACAAGTTCCCCATGATGTGGCACAAATGCGTATAAAAGTGTCCTATAGGTTTCAACCTTAGAATCACTTAGAATATACAAAAAACCAACCTATTTGACCATGTAATCAACCTTTATGCCAAGTGTTGAGTGACCTTTCCTCTATTAGATGGAGAGTATTCCAACCTCAAAAAGGTATCACATTAGGTCTAGAAAATAACTTGTTAACCTCAAGAGGCTTAAAGGTTTCACATTTACTTAGTCAAGATGTTGTCTAACATTATGAACCTAAGTACACTTAAGTATAGTTAATAGATAAATTATTCACTCTAACAAACCCGCTTAAGTACTATAGATAGAAATAATTCTTATCTATGAGGTCGTATTAGGTACCCGTGCATGATGCATTCTCTAAGAAATGGGTAAAAAGAGAAAACCTAGTGGAAACAAAACTCCTATCTAAGAAAGAGAAAGATATGGATTCCAAACCTTATGAAAATATGCCCCTTGATGATAGGAACATGATGATGAATAACTCTAGAAAATATGAACTGGTTTCTATTAAAATAAAAAAATCTATGAGAAATGTAGATCAAAATAAAAGATACAAAACACAACATGAGTGAACATATGAAAACTTCTCAAACATTTACACAAAGGGAATCAAACTTTGTGAAGTTGAAAATATAGATAGTATTGTGATAGATGTACTAGAATCTCATAAAATATGATCCATTAAATTAATCCCCCATATGAGAGATCAATATAAAAGGTTCATGAGACCTACCAAAAATAAGATTCATCCACTACATTGAAAAGAGAATTAGCATAAGATTTTCATTGTCCCTCATTAATATCAAGAGAATAAGCAGAACAATTAAACTTGGGTGAAAAAATGTACAAGGGATGTAGAGATATAAAATAAACTAAAAAGGGTTGTGCATCAAGGCACACACGAATGAGGTGAACATCATGAGGATCCATTTTTATGATGGAAAATTATGGTGAAAATAATGTGGTGACAATCAGGAGGATCCATAACTATGATATCAAATCAAGGATCTCCACAACCCCTATTATACTTTCTAATTTAGTGTAAGTACAAAATTTACTAAATTCTCTCACCAAGGAGCACACATTTAGTTTTTGTCACTTTATGTGAGTGTATTTAGAAGCTTATTTTATATTAGGAGATCTTGCAAGTTTATGTCATTTATGTCATGAGGTTAATAATGAAGACATAGATTAAGTATGTCATTAAAACATCAAGAAAATTAAAAAAATAAAAATTGAAACCCCCTTTGATTATTTCTTCCCCACTTAATTTGGTAATTTATAGGAATTCTTTGTAAAACAAGTAATTTTTTGAACAATGACACTAATTTTGAGGTAGAGAGAAAAATTTATTAAGCTTTCAAGTTTTCTTCCATTACAAAATTGACTTGCCTCATAAAAAAAAAAATTTGTGAAAAATATATTTTGTACAAAATAATGAAAAAAGAGGAAAAAAATAGAGAGTATTTTATGGTCCCTTGGATTAGAAAGAATTAGGGGCTAAATTCCCTTGTTTACAAGGGCTTAAATTATGGATGCCTTCCCCCAACCCCCTCACTAACATAGGGATTTTAGAGAAAATGGAGTGAATAGTAGGCTCCTCCCCTCTATCCAAAATTGACAACAATCATGTGGCACAGGTTATTCATGTTTGAATGGAAAAAATTATTTAGAGAGGCCACTACAAATAGGAGCTACAGTGTAGCATAGTTCTTGCCAAGTGTTGGCGGGTAGTTTTGAGAAATAGTTGATGTCACAAAGAAATTATGAAAAACTCTTCTTGTCTTTTCAATTGAGTTAGATACAATTACATAGTTTTCTGCAACTCTTTCTACATGGACGGTTCTATATTTATTATTTTTGCATCTAAATAAAAGTTTTTGTACCTAGAAAGTAGTGTCAGTTCCAATTACAAATGGTGAGAGATAGAAATTATCCCCATTGAGTATGACATTTGTGATAATGTCAATCTAGTGTTTATGTTACTGCAACAGAGAAAATTGAAAAGCACATTATCAATGCAAGTGTAGGCTTCATAAGAAGGTATTTTTATATTTTCCAAAGAAATATTAAAAATGAAATAATTAAATGATGAATCTATGAAAATAATAAGTAGACAACTAAAGAGTTTAAAATTTTAGAGTTAAACAAAATATCATGTACCGTAATGTTGTTAGTTTGACATGAAGGGTTCCTAGATCAATACAATCCAATATTTTGTCTTAAATTCCATCATCCACCTCAAAATCCAACATCCCTAGCTCTACACAAAATTTTTACTTGCCATTAAACACTAACATGCCACCAAAATATTTCACTTCTATAAATTTTCCAAAAGATATAAAACCATTGGTATCCCTTCAAGCGAGAAGAATTTAAAACTTATAAGACAATGTAACTTAGTAATTGGCATCTTGCATATGAAAGAAATTTTGTATTTCCCTAGCTTTAGACTGGTGTAATATTCACACACCACTCTACTAGCCCAATCCAGTCATGAAATCATTAGTGGCCTCAACCTAACCCTAGAAGTGCAAGGATGAATATCAAACAATGACTAAGATTTCACCAAGGGATCATGAAACAAAATGAAGGAAAAATTATGGGTAGCGCATTTGCAGGATCAACAATTATGTGAAGGAAGTGAGGAAATTCAAGAATAAATTTACAAAATTAGATTCCTTTGAACCAAGAGGTTCAAAAAATTGAAAAGATGAGGTTTTAATGCATAATACACCAATTAATGTCATGAAAATCGCTTCCCATCAATTATAGGCATTTAGATATTTTAAGAAATTTTGTTTTGTTTGTTATTTATGGAAAGCACGACTATTGTAGTATAGTTATTCACGTTTCCCTATTTTAGACTATGGTTTTTGTTTATTAGGAGGTAGTGGGTTGTTAGAAAAGGAGTTTTTGTTTTGGGTTGGGGAAGATATTGTAGGAGAATTATTTGTATCATAATTTAGCCATGAAATGTATTTTTTGGTTTTTTTTTTTGAAAGTTATATATTTTTTGTAGTTTTATTTGTTATTGTTCACTATTTTTAGTGGAAATTGAAGGTTTTCATTACAAAATAGAGTAATCTAAATAACATGAGAAATAGGTCATATTGTTTTTAATGATCTTAACAAGTTCATTACTAATAATCTATAAATCAAATAAGGAAAAACATTTAAGATTTAATGTTTTCTTAAAGATTAAAACAACTTAGCTTAAATAGGATGTAAGATGGTATGAGATGAACCATACATGAGGGAAAGGATATATAGTAAATCATAGCTTTTTCTAGCCCATATCTAGTAGAAAGATGTTCTAAGAGTAATGATCCTAGTCCAAACCCAGTACCTCCTCCAACAACATTGAAAAATAAAAGCCATTGCAAGCTACTCCAATTGTCATAGAGCTTCCTTATTTGGTCTAGACAAATATCTAATGCATCTTTTCCCACTATCAATTGGAAAAATAAAATCCACTATTAGAAAAATTACAAACAAAATAGTTAGAGAATTTATCCAAATAGTTGAATGCAGAAGTAATGTATTATAACATCACTTTCATACATTTTTTAAGTATTTTCATCTTCTCACAGTTCCTACCCTAGACTATATTTCTTGCATTTCCAAAAGAAATAGTAGATGACTAGATGGCTAGTATAATTTCTCATCCAAAGACACACGTTGCATTTATATAACCGAAGAAGATTTATATAATGAAGAGTAGCATTGCAAAGAAAATGGATTCGAAGGGTATACATGCTTTGATATATTGTTTAATAAATTAGTTATCTCTATAAATATAGTGTTCATGGTGAAATGGAAGGGGAAAATATTTTCCAAAAAATAAAGCCCCCTCAAACTCCAATGGTGATTTTGAGCCTGTAACTGACCAACCCGAATTTGAGAAAAGAAAGGGATGGGATGGGAGATCATAAAATCACATAATCCCTAAAGTAGGCTCTCTTACAAAAAATATTTTGATATATATACAAGAAGAATAAAATGCTAAACTCCAAAATAAATTTTAAGCTAATAACTATGCACAAGAATTTGTAAATTAGCTAAACTCTTCAAATATTTGTGTTGGTAAGAGAGAAGAGGTCTATAGAATGAGGAAATCTAACTAGTATAACAATCAAAGTTGTTAGTTGCATCTTCCTAGCTAGAAATAAAATTTCCAGGGTGGAATAGTCGCACGCATGTCCCTATTCTAATCTCATCAATGATTGTTGGTTCAAGATCAATAAATATAGCTTTGAGAATATACTTTCGACGTCTAGTTTCACTGAAGAAAGTATCATATGGATATTTTATTCCCTTGATTATCTCATTGTTGAATTAAAAAATTAGATCAACAAATTACATTGTTTTTGAGATTCTATTCAATCTATAATTTCTAAAAACTATTCCATAATCACTATAGATTACTAAAAAGGGACATTACCTAGACATGAAACCATCGGGTTGAATGCCATTCTATAAAAAAAATAGTTTCGAGAAATAATTTTCCACTTGTATTCCAACCTATCTTATATGAATATTTATAATCTTTCTCATATCATTGCTTATAGTCTGTGGTCTTCGAGAACCTTCTTCCTCTATTTTCCTCAGATACTATGTCACACTCTCAAGATGTAATTTTCCTTTATTTTACTTAACCAAGCAATCTACATTGCAAACTAAAATCTCTTGCAAAATTTTGAAATTTTCATAGAGAAAACTATAGCCCATATCTAGTAGGACCTCACACTACTAATTACTAAGAGATGGTTCCTTATCTTCTAGCCAAGAAAGTGTGGAAATTGTGCTAAATATTCCATCTATGTCTTTATATTCCTAGCAAACAAGGGGATTTAAAGTATATTTTATAGGATTTCAAGCTTCCTAGTCAATTCTAGGTCAATTTTGATTGATGGTTCCTATGCACCTTTTTCCAGCTGTTGTACTAATAGTAATTTTTTTCATAATATTTAGTTTTGTAGATAGTCTTAAAGAGTTTTTTGGAATGTAATTAAGCTCTTCCTACTTAGGCCTCTTAAAAAAAGTATTGAAATTGCAAATTGCTCGTAGCTAGAAACATCTAGATATTTTTTCTTTTTTTTGTGGTAGGAAGATTTTACCCTACAATACCAACTTTTTCATAGTTACAATTTTTTGTTTTGTAACTTAAGTCTCACCTTTTGCTAGATAAAATAATAATTAAAGATTAATTACTTGTTTGTACCCTCTTCCATTTGCATTTAAAAAAACTCATAGAAAGATATATCTTAATTCTTTCAATCTAGCCACATGATGTCGTTGTGTCTTATATTTTGAGATTCAACACCCTATGTCAGCATACAAAGCCATGAAAGTGATGCAAGAGCATCCAGTGGTGTAGGGAAATCTTGCATCATCCAAAAAAATATTATTTTCTTTATTTTCTTTAGTTGTTTTGAGTCCCACGATGGCACTTGAGGGGTATAAGACTGTCAAGCATCAAAATGGTGAAAAATGAGCACTTACTATTTGTAGCAAGTTGGCCAAAACAGGCTCGTATGGATGTGAAAATTTACCCCAAGGAATAGAGATAAAAAATATTTTTGTTCATGAAAGAATCACCTGAATACCCTGCATGGTTTGGGACAAATTAAAATTCATGTATCGAGAAATTTCTCCAATGTAGCTTCAAATTCAAATAAAAAACTTTAGAGGGCCCAAAAAAGCTCAAAAGGTAGTCAAAACAACCTACGGTGGGTTACCACATTTGTAGAGCTTGTTGAGATCTTTTTGACAATATGCAATAATAGTGAATCAAACACTTGGATCAAAAGTTATGGCCCTGTGAGGTTGGTCCTCTAAAAAGTGAATTTGATAAAAAATCTTCCTATGCTAGAAATTGTATTACGAGACTTTTAGCACCAAAAAAGGGGAAATTTGATATTTATAGAACATTCTAGGGTAGTTATTGGAGAAAATAAAAAAGTTTAAGTGGGGTTTGTACAAGGTGGCCTTGATGGTGCATATTGTGGCTCTGAATAGTAGATTTTATTTTCTAAGTTGATTTTGTTGTAATGAATCAAATCCATGAGGTTGTAGCATGTAAGCTTTGAATCTATAATTTCATTTTCTTAAAATAATTGAAAATAATTTTTTTGTCTTTCATCTCTTGTGTTGGTATCTATTGTTATGATTTTTGTGAGTTTTGGGTGGAGGGGCCCTCATCAAGTGATATTAGAGCAAGAGTTCATGAGCCTATAATAGAGCACCAAACATGAGGCAGTTGTAGTAGGACCTGTGAGTGTGGGTTGAATTCATGATGCCTATAAGACTTTCCCAGCATGGTAGAGGTGGAGGTAGTCTACCCAGAGATGAAATTAGATCCCCTAGAAGGAAATTAGAAACCTTGCAACAAAGGTTTGAAGAAGAGATGTGCAACAAGATAGAGATGAAAATGAAGAAAAAAAAGAGGAAATGAAAGAGGAAGAGTACGATCCAATGGATCCTAGAGAAATAAGATTGTTTCGAGTGATATCAATCATTGGGAAGAGACCTAAAATGGAGGTTTCTAATTTTAGTGGAAATCTTAATCCTAAAGAATCGATTGATTGGATCAATGACATGGAGGAATTTTTTGAGGTTTTCAAAGATAGAATTGAGAGGTCAGACTAGTATATGGTGGAAAGAGGTTCAGTTAGAAAGAGGAAGACAAGGGAAAGATAAAATTTCTAGATGGGAAAAAATGGTGTCAAAACTAAAGAACCAATTTATTCCAGTTGATTACAAATTGGAGCTACTAAAGAAGATACAAATATTTAGGCAAGGGACAAGGATAGTGAAAGAATACACAAAGGAATTTCATAAGGTCCTAATTCAAATAGGACATTCTGAGGTGAATAAAGAGAAAGTTGCTCAATATATTAATTGGTTGAAGCCAAGCATATAGGAATAATTGGCACTTGTAAGAATGACCACCATTGACGATGCTTACTAGTTTTCTTTGAAGGTTGAAGAATGATTGAACAAGAGGTTTGAGAATAAACAACAAGGTGGAGGCCATGGAGGAAAGACTAGTGGATGGTCATATGGAGGTTGAAATGAAGATCAAAAGAAGGGTGAAGGCTTCAGTAGTAGCTAGAACTAGAAAGAATATAACACCTACCATCCTTGTGATCAAAATAATGGAGACCATAGAGGAAGGGGAAGGTTTGGATGAGGATAGGGAAGAGGTGGCTTTTATGGAACATGTTTCTAATGTGGAGAAGAAGGACATATATCCTATGAGTGTCCTCAACATCAAGCAAGGACAAATAGAATACTTGAGGGTAATGCATGAGTTTTACATGTTGAAGAAGATGTTGAGTCTTCACATTCTAGAGATGCAGAAAGAGGATAGGCTCTTATTACTAGAAGAGCCTTGTTGAATGAGGAGAATGAGCTAACTCAAAGGAAGATTTTTTTTTGCACCAGATGCAAGTGTGAAGGTAAATTTTGCAATGTTATTATTGATGGAGGTAGTACTAATAGCCTTGTTTCAAAATAAATTGTTAGTAAATTGCGATTGGAGAGAAGGGGGCATCTGAACCCATATCAGATTACTTGGTTGCAAAAGGACCATAAAGCCTTGGTAAATGAACAATGTCTAGTGAATTTCAAGATTGGGAATTACCATGATGGGGTATTATGTGATATTATGCCAATCGATTTTTGTTATATGTTGTTATGAATACCATGGTAGTTTTATCAACAAGCAATACATGATGGACATTCCAACACCTATTTTTTGACAAAGGATGGAGTTCATCATAAGTTGAAGCCCTTTAAAGAGGTAGAGGAAAAGGTATACAGTAATGCAATAATTTTTTTGGTTGATGGAAGAAAGTTCCTAGAAGGTATGAAGCATGAGAATATGTGTTTTTCATGATCCCTAGAGTTGATAAAAAAAATCATACTAAGTTACCTATAGAGGTTATAGATTTTTTGAATGAGTTTCAAGCTAGTATTTCTGATAATGTACCTAAAGGTTTTCTTCCTATAAGAAAGATTAGTCATCATATGGACTTGATTCCTAGAGCTAGTTTTCCAAATAAGGTTGCTCATTGTATGACTCTAGTATATACTGAAGAGTTGAATAGAAAAGTGCAAGAGTTGTTTCTGAAGGGATTGATTAGAGAGAGTTTGAATCCATGTCCAATAAATATAGTACTAGCACCAAAGAAGGATGGAGAATGGTGGATGCGTATAGATTCTATAACCATCAACAAGATCACCATCAAGTATAGATTTACCTTGCCGAGAATGGATGACATTATCAATTGTTTGAGTGGAGTTGAGTACTTCGCGAAGATTGATCTGAAAAGTGGATATCACCAGATCTAGATTAGAGAAGGAGATGAATGGAAGACAACCTTCAAAACAAAGGAGGGATTGTATGAGTGGTTATTCATGAATCTTAGGCTAACCAATGCACCGAGTACCTTCATGCGACTTATTAATGAGGTATTGAAATAATTCTTAGGAAAATTTATTATTGTTTATTTGGATGATATTTTGATTTTCAGTAAGAAACTGGAGGAGCACTTGATGCATATCTAAATTTTTTTTGAGAAACTAAGGGAGGAGAAGTTGATTAATTTGAAGAAATGTAGTTTTGTGAAGAGAGAGTTGGTGTATTTGGGATTTTTTGTCTCAACAGGGGGTCTTAAAATGGATCCAAAGAAGGTGAAAGCTATCATTGAATGGTGTACCCCAAGGAATATTATAGAGGTAAGATCATTTCATGGTCTAGCGAGTTTTTACAAAAAAAATTATTAGGAATCTTAGTAATATTTGTGCGGCTCTAACAAAGCGATGAGAGGGGATTGAAAGGAATTTAAGTAGACTACAAGAGCAGCCAAAATTTTTGATATGTCAAAGAAGAAAGTTATAGATCAATCTATTTTGGCATTTCCAGATTTCAATAAGGTCTTTCAAGTAGATTGTGATGCTAGTGGCACTGCTATAGGAGTTGTTTTGAGTCAATAAAGTAATCCTATTTACTATTTTAGAGAGAAGATAAATGATGCTAAAAAGAAATATTTATCTACGATCAAGATTTTTATACTATAGTTCAAGCTTTGAAGAAATGGAGACACTATTTGTTGCCAAAATAATTTTTTTATCTATTGATCTCCAGGCTTTGCAGTATCTCAATAGCAATGAAAATTTAAATCAAAGGCACTTAAAATGGGTTGATTTTTATAGAGTTATACTTTTGTATTGAAGCATAGGAGTGGAAGGTCAAATAGAGTTGTAGATTCTTTAAGTAGCAGGAAAAAATTGTTGATAAAAATGAATATAGAGGTTGTTGGGTTTAATGAACTCAAGAGTTTGTATGCAAAAGATCTAGAATTTTCAAGATCTAGAATTTGTAAAATCTTGAAAGGCTTGTTTGGAACCAATTACATTGGATACGATGAAATGGTTGGATTTCTTAATCCAAGATGGGATGTTGTTTAGAGGAATCCAATTGTGCATTCCAAGGAGTTCTATGAGAGAATCTAATCAAGGAGATGTATAGTGGAGGATTGGCTAGAAATTTTGGTCAAGATAAGACCATTTCTCTTGTTAGTGAGAATTTTTATTGGCCACAATTACAAAAATATGTGAAAAATTTTGTACAAAGTTGTAGAGTATGTTAGATGGTGAAATGAAAAAGTTAGAATATAGTAGATTGTATCAACCATTACCTATACCTGAGAGGCCATGGGAGGATATTAGCATGGATTATGTTCTTGTATTTCTAAGGACATAGAGATGGCATGATTCCATATTTGTGGTGGTGGATATATTTTGAAGCTTGACACATTTCATTCCATGTCATAAGACCAGGGATGTTGTTCATGTTGGAGAGTTGTTTTTCAGAGAGTATAGTTTCAAACCAAGATACCAAATTTTTAGGTTATTTCTAGATGAAATTATGGAAGAATTTGAAGAAAAATATGAAGTTTAGTTCTACACACCATCCATAAACTGGTGGAAAAACAAAGATGGTGAATAGGAGCTTGGAAAACCTGCTAAGATGCTTGGTTGGAGATAAGCCCAAGGGATGGGATTTTATTATACTACAAGAAAAATTTCCTTACAATAATTCTTTCAAAAGGAGCACTGATAAATCACCATTCCAGATTGTATATGGGAGTATTCGATGAGCTACTTCTGAACTAAGAAAGATGGATAAGGAGGATAAGAGTAGTACTAAGGTTGAAGATTTTGGTGAGAACCTAAAGAATTTGCATAAAAAGGTGAAGAAGCATATCAATAAGATGAACTCACAATATAAGGCTCAAGTAGATTAGAAAAGGAGGTATAAGGAGTTCCAGGTAGGAGATCAATTCATGGTTCATTTGCAAAAGGAAAGGTTTCCATTTGGTACATATAAAAAGTTAAATATGAAGAAGTTTGAACCATACAAGATCCTGGAGAAGCATGATTCAGGAAATGCTTATGAGGTAGAGTTTCCTAGTGGAATAAACATTTCCTTCTGTTCAACATTGTTGATTTGAAAGGGTATCATGAAGGTGATAGAGAGGAGGGACCAATAAATGAACAGTCAAAAATTCTAGCACCTACTTCAAAGAAGGAAGAGATTGAATAAATCTTGGATAATCGTGTGGGTAGAATCACAAGAAACAAATAATATGAAAAGTACTTGGTGAAATGGAGAGGAAAAAATGTTGATGATTCATCATGGTTATCTGAGACTGAGGTTAACCTTCTTGGTTTCCCTCTAACTACTAAGAAGTGACAGGGTCACTTTTCAAATTACCCTGGGTGTTTGATGTAGGAGCATCCAATAGTGTAGGGTAATCTTGCATCACCCAAAAAGTAAAGTTTTCTTTACTTTTTTTTTTTGAGTCCCATGATGGCACTTGAGGGGTATAAGACTATCAAGCATCAAAAAAGGTGTAAAACAGGCACATACTATTTTTAGTAAGTTAGCCAAAACAAGCTTGTATGGATGTGAAAATTTACTCCAAGGAGAAAAAATGAAAAAAAAAATTCGTCGCAAAAGAATCACCTCAATACCCTGCATGGTTTGGGATAAATTAAAGTTTTCTTCTTGGGAAATTTCTCCAATGCAACTTCAAATTTAGATATAAACTTTAGAGGCCTTGAAACAACTCAAAAAGTGGTTGAAAAAACCTACGGTAGCTTCATGCATTGTAGAGCTCATTGATAGCTTTTCGACTATATAAAATAATAGTGAATCATACACCTGAATCAAAATTTATGGCCTTGCATAGTTGGTCCTCTAAAAAGTGAATTTCATAAAAAAATTCTTCCTGGGCAAGAAATCAAACAGTGAAACTTTTGGCACCAAAAAAAAGGGGATATTTGATATTTCTAGAACATTTTATGGTGGTTATATAGGAAAATAAAAATGGGGGATATTTGATCTTTCTAGAAAATTCTAGGGTTGTTATTAGGGAAAATAAAAAGAGTTAAGTGGGAGTTGTAGAAGGTGGCTCTAAATAGTATATTTTCATTTTTTTTTTGTTTTTTTTGTAATGAATCAAGCCCATGAAACTCTAGCATGTAAGCTTTGAATCTACAATTTCATTTTCTAAAAACAATTGAAAGTAAATCAATTTTCTATTTTGTATCTCTTGTGTTGGTATCTATTGTGACTTCTATGAGTTTTCAACATAGTGGACCTCATCAAAAGGACATATTTAAAAAAAAAGAGTTGACTATATAGTGAAGAAAATAAAAATTATTACCTAAATTAATCTTTGGCTAACTTGTCCTAGACAATTCAATCGTTAGGATTTGAGATAATTTGTCCTAGTGTAGAGGCTTCAAGGTGGCCTACAAAATTTCATCATCTTCTTGTTTTCATCATCTTAGACTACAATATATAGTTCAAATTACTTATTTTCAGTATAAATGGGATAAAATTTAAGCATCAATTCAATTGAAGATAATAGGTTTTCATAATATTTTAATTAAAAAAAATTAAATTTTACAATATAATATTATTATAAAAATTGTAATTGTGTTTTATCAAACAAAAAATTAGAGTTACTACTCAAAAAATAATTCAAATGCTAAAATCAATTTCACACTTATAAAAACTATAATATTATTTGAATCACTGGTTTTTTTAAAAAATTAATAAAATAAATAAGTTTATTATAAAAATATTTAAAAATAAAAATAATTGTCTCTCATCGCAAAATTAATTTGATATATTATAGATTATTTTCATATAATATATATTAAAAGTAATCTAATTAAAAAATTATTATCTAATATATTAAATGTTATATATGTTACACATTATAGTATATATATTATACTAAAATGCTAAGGTTAATATTTTTTAATTTAATATATTAGTATAATATTTCAAAAATAATTTCATAATATAATATACTAAAAATATATTAGATTTTTTTTTATAAAAAGGGGTAAAAATTTTATTCAATCAGAAACATAGTACAAAGCAAAGGCCAAAGGCCCACCAGAACAGACCACCACCAAACCAACCAGCAACAACACTACCTATTCATGTCCTCCACTAATAGCTTCTCAAAATAATTAGGAGAAAGCTCATCCTTTCCACTGATATCCCAGCCATCCACATTCTCAGAGGCCCACTTCGCCAGACAATCGGCAACTTTGTTCCACTCTCTAGGGATATGACAAAAGGAGACAGAATCCAAGGAGCTGCCAAGACTCAAAATCTGTCTACCCACAGAAGCCAATTGCCAACTAACATCATCCCACCTTTGATTGTTCAGCAAATCCACAACAATCTGAGAATCTGACTCACAGATGATCCTCCTCCAACCCAAAGAGCATCCACGCTCAATAGCAATCTTAATAGCCAGGGCCTCCATCAGATTATTAGACTGATGCCCTTTGTAACTAGAGAAGACAAAAACCACACCACACCATCATTACCTCTACCAATACCCCCCACACCAGCATGACCAGGGTTCCCACGAGAAGAACCATCAGTATTAATCTTTAGGACCCCCACCGGGGGAGGCATCCACTTCCCATCACGACAAACCCGTTGTCGAACCTGACGGGGCCTTCTGCCAGCAAAAATATCCTGGTTACTATCCCCCAAGCTCAAATTTCGCACAATATCAAGATCACCAGGATCAAGATTTTCAGACCTATCACACTTAGCTGAAATAGACTCCTGAAGCCTGCTGATTATCTTTTGCCACAATTGAAGAATTCCCAGATTGGAACCACAAAAAACTCTACGGTTCCTCTCCAACCAAAGGTTCCAAAGAATGAAAATAGGCCCAATAGACCAAGCCACCTGAAGGAAAGGAGTCTTTGTTGGTGGTCTGCCCAAACTTTCCCAGAAGTCAATTAAGGATGTAGCATGAATACACCCATGGTGCCAAGCCTCCCACCATCTGTGCCATAACTCCCTAGAGTAAGGGCAAAGAAAAAACAAGTGGGAGGTACACTCCTCACTATGAGAACAAAGAAGGCAAATTGAGGGTCCCTGAAAGCCACGTTTGCGAATATTCTCCCAAGTGAGGCACTTCCCCTGGGCAACCAACCATAAGAAAAAATTGCATTTGGGCCAAGAGAAGTTGTCCCAGACCTTCTTCCACCAGTGCACTTCAGTAGGACCATATAAATTCCTGTCCAACATAGCATAGCCTTGGGCAACAGTAAATTTACCTTTTGGACTAGGGTTCCAAGCCAGAACATCCCTCCCATTAAGGGAGCTGCAAAGCCGAGCCTCCAAAACTCTAGAAAGAACAACACGATCCTCATCCGATCCACCCATGGGCCACTCCTGTGGGTCCTTCCAGCAAGCCACCACCGCCTGCCCAATACACTTGACAGTTTTAAAATGCTCCACCTTAATCCAACCGGCCTCAGAAAAAATATGGAAAAGAGGCAGAAGCTGAGGAAAACTAGAGAGAATGGGAGGGTGGCCATCCCAAGAGTCCTGCCAAAATAAAACATCAGAGCCTCTATTACAGATCCAAAAGAGGCCTTCCTTAATCAGCTGGGCCCCCTTCTTAAGGGTGTCCCAAATACAAGAACCTTTACCCAACAAAGGAAGACGCGGCACATCGAGGCAATCAGCACTAGGAAAATACTTGTGGGCTAGAATCTTAGCCCAATCCTGATCAAGATTGTTACACCACCTCCAGTACAGCTTGGCCGCCAAGGCAGTGACAACCAGAGCCATAGACCTAAGACCAAGGCCCCCAGCATGCTTTGGCCTGCAAACAGACTCCCACTTGACCAAGCTCCACTTTGAGGAGAGAAGGTTGCCAGACCAAAGAAATTGTCGAGACAAAGCATCAAATTCCCGCACAAAAGTGGACGGGGGAACCTGCACACAACATCTATAAATGGGGAGAGACTGCACCACAGTCTTAAGAAGGATCACTCTCCCAGCAGAAGAGAGCCATCTGTGAGTCCAATGGCTAACTCTACTTCGAAATTTATCCAAAATACCCTGCCAATAATCTCTTCGCTGTCCTCCCAAAGCCAAAGGGATCCAAGGTACATCAGGGGAAGAGAACCGATCTGAAATCTAAGGATCCTAGAAATCCTGTTCTGAATAAGCTGAGGAGTATTAAAGAAGTAAATGGAAGATTTATCATCATTAATATGCTGACCAGAAGCCTTCAGATAGATGTCTAAGGCTCTCCTGAAGTTCACCGCCTCGCTAATTCTAGCCAAGCCCATTAGCCCAGTATCATCCACAAACTGAAGATGAGAGAAGGAAGGGAGAAGGTTGTTCCAGCTCCAACCATGGATAAGACCCTGTCTCACCTGAGATTTAATAAATCTACCAAGACCCTCAGCCATGATAATGAATAAATAAGGGGATAAAGGATCCCCTTGCCGGAGACCCCGAGAAGCACTAAACAAATCTGAAGGTTCCCCATTAATGAGAACAGAGAAGGAGGTAGAGGTCACACAACTAAGAACCCAGTTCACCCATTCCTCAGCAAAGCCAAAAGCCAAGAGAGTTTTCTGTAAGAATTCCCAGCTCACCCGATCATAAGCTTTAGACATGTCAAGTTTAATAAACATAGCCTTCTCCTTAGAGTTAGCCATAGAATGAACAGCTTCCATGGCTATAACAACCCCATCCAAAATTTGTCTCCCTTCAACAAAACCACCCTGCTCAGCTGAGATCAAAGAACCAAGGAGTGGTTTGAGCCTCTCCGCAATCAATTTGGTGATGATTTTGTAAACAACGTTACATAACGCAATAGGCCTGAATTGAGCTAACTGGTTAGCTCCTTCCAACTTAGGTATGAGGGCCAAGAAGGTAGAATTCATAGACTTGAGCATCTGTTTGTTCCTAAGAGATTCCTGAACCACCTCAAGGAGATCAAACTTTATAATTTCCCAGAATTCTTGAAAAAACTCAATTGGAAACCCATCTGGACCAGGTGCTTTACCTTTTTTCATATTAAAAACCACTTTCTCCAACTCAGGTAACAAGATAGGACATAAGAGAGTCCCATTCATCTCAGAAGAGACCAGGCGGGGAATACAATCCATGATGGCCTGCTCCTCAGCCCGGGCAGCAAGATTCTCCCTAGAAAAGAGGTTTGAAAAATAATTGACTGCCTCCCTGGAAATATCAGCATAGGACAAGAGTTGAGCCCCATCCTGCGAAACAAGAGAGGAGATAGAATTTCCTTGTCTTCGAGCCTTCACAGAATTATGAAAGAAAGCAGTGTTCCTGTCCCCCTCCTGGAGCCAATCAATACGAGATTTTTGCTTCCAGAAGATCTCTTCCCGAAGTTCCCACTCTTCTAAACCCTTCAGAGCCAAGGACTCAGCCATACTAAGGGCAGAGGTCAACCCCTGGTCCCGAATCTGACGAGTGATAGTATCCAACTTGGACTGGGCAGCCATCTTCTGAGCTTGAAGGTTCCCAAAACATTGTTTATTCCATCTCTTAAGTCTGAACTTCACATGCTGAAGCCGCTTGCTAAAAGTGAACATGGCTGTCCCATGAGCAGGCATCCCCTCATGCCACCAATCCATCATAAGCTCCTGGAGAGAAGGATCTCTTAACCACATCAATTGGAATTTGAAGGAGGGATTTTTGGTGACACCATAAGCAGTGACAGAAAGCTTTATGGGCCAATGATCAGAGCCCCTCCAATCAAGAATTTCAGAGCTGGTCGTCAACCTACTATTCAACCAATAACAGGAAACAAGAAATCTATCAAGCCTTTCAGAGATAGCCTCCACACCACTTCTCCTATTATTCCAGGTAAAGACACCATTGGAAGGCTTCACATCAATGAGATTCAAGAAACCAATCATATCCCTGAGAAGATTAGCAGAGGGGTCTAACCTGGCTAACCCACCACGTTTTTCATCTAAACAAGTAATAGCATTAAAATCACCAGCCATAATCCATGGGAGAAACGGGTCCAAGGCTCGGATGAAACGAATGTGAGCCCAGAGAGTTAACTTACCTGAAAGATCCGTAGGAGCATAAATATTGGATAAGAGAAACCTTTCTCCAGTGACAAAACTAGAAGCAATCAGAGAAATGGAAGACCGACTAGACATCCAGCATAAGGGGGAAACTTTCCTTGGGTTCCAGAAACAAGCCACACCCCCTGCACTGTTCAAAGCACCTACACCCTGCCAATTGCCTTGAGGCCAGATACGCGAAGCACAATTAGCAAGCCCATCAATAGTAAGCTTAGTTTCCTGGATAAAGACAACATCCGGTAACTGAGATTCAATTAATCTGCGAACAGCCTTTTGTCTAGGGATGCTGTTCAACCTCCTTACATTCCAAGATAAAACAATCATTTATGGGGGTGGGAGAAATGGGAATCAATGGGCTTCACAGACCCAGACTCAACCAAAGTATCACCCATAAGCTTAACCTTCTCTTGATCAGTCTTCCTTCCACTCTTTGACGGTTTATCAAGAGGCCCCTTTTTAAAGGATTTCTGATGTAAGCCTAATGTAGGAGGAGCTTTATTACCCCTCACAGGATCTGAAGCCCCCTTAGGAGCAGGGGGATCAGGAACCACCGCAACGGAGTCCTTCGGAGTCTGTGACTCCTGCAGAATCCTGAAATCCTGAGCATGAGCTGAAGAGTCCATAGCCTTCTGATCCTTCTGATGAACCTCTGGAGATAGAATTTGATCCTCTTTCCTTGCATCATCATCCTGAACATCTTGCAGACCCTTAGCCCCAGAAGAGAGCTCAACTGGAATACCCTCCTCCTGGGTCAAATCATCAAGAACCTCAAACCTGTTAAAGTTGCCTTCATTCTGCCTATCCATCCAAGATCTCTTCCTGCCCTTGCCTTTGTTATGGGACTTGACCGGAATAAAACCCTCATTATCCACAGGTTCATTAGACATTGGAGCCTTTCCCTTGTCCCCCTTGGGAGGCCCAAAATCAGCTGAGGGTGAGGATTTAAACCTAGGGCATTTGCGGTGTAAATGTCCATATTCATGGCAAATTCTGCATCTAAAGGGTAGGGTTTCATAATCCAGCTGTTGGATCCAAGAGGAAGATCCCAAGCGAATTTCCATAGAGTCTGGTAATGGATTATTTAAATCAACTTCAACACAAATGCGAGCAAAAGAGATTACCTTACGATCTTGAGTTTGGGATGCCGATCCCACCGGTTTTCCAAGAAGCAACGAGATTGAGTGAAGAATATCCTCCCTCCAGAATTCCAATGGAAGCCTTGGCAAACGCACCCACACGGGAACCCGCGAAGGAATCTCCTCAGCAGAGTTGAATCCCATGTGCCAAGGTTTGATGAAAAGCCCTACCTGGTTAAAGAAATAAGGACCTCCTTCAAAAGCCCTATTCCTATCTGACATGCAAGAGAAGATGACCAGAAAATAGTTATTCGCTGCCAAAATAATCTCCATATCACCTTCAGGATTCCAAACCCGACGAGCCCAGGAGTACAACACCGGTAGAGAGAGACGAAGGCCCAGAAATTTACAAATAAGGGCATGATTACCCCAGTACTCAACATCTTCAGAAACTTGCTCAGGTTGAATAACCAAAACAGGTCGATCCTCAGATCTTTCCAAGCATCCGTTTACTTTTTTAATTCGAAACGTCCCTTTTACGGAAGAGACCCCATCTCTATATAAGGGTTTACCCATCTGGTCTTCACCATTGGCATGCAACGCAGCAGACGGCTCCCCCATCTCCAAGTCTCCAGAGGAAATTTGAGACACAACAAAGCCCTGATTCTCCATAGACATGGTAACACGTCCACACCACCAAAGAGAGGCACAAAAAGAGACCCCCAGTCTCAGATCTCAAGACACCACCCGCCAGACAATGAAAGGCACAGCAACACACAGAAAAAAAAAAAAACCCGTCCTCCCACAGCCAGTCAAGGGTTCGGCCCCCAAGCCAACCCACACCCCCCTAAGCACAGGAAAAACCCCCCAAGAACGCAGCAGAGATGCAGCACGCAGCCAGAAGCACGGAAGAGCTAGGGCGCGCAGGCCCTAGCTCGCACCCAGACCACGCACAGCGCCATCCTAGTCGTTGGCCCCTTTCTCTTTTTCAAAATATATTAGATGTTATATATTATATAGTTTATTTATTTTAATTTTTTATTAGATTATTATTCATATACTATATAATAATTTTTCAATTATATTTTAAGATGTAATAAGTAAATATTTTTTTAGAATGAAGAATATATTTGTTTCACTTAAGTTAAAGAAATAGAATAAAAAGTAATTAATTTAGAGTCCACCGAAAAAAACATTGAATAGTTAGAAAAAATTCATTTAGAAGTTATTAAAATATTTAGGATAAATTCATTCAAATGCAATGATTAACTTGTTGGTGTAAAAATCCTTGAAAAAGGTCTTCAAAAACTGTCATAAAAAAGTTTATGCTCAAGATTCCTCAAAATCTGCCACTTGAAGTTTTATAGCGAGAAAAATGCCTTGAAAAAATATGATAAAAAAACTTATAGTTAGCATTTATGAAAATTGGCCCTTATCCCTCAAATTTTTTTAACATAAATGAGGGGTAAATTTTTTATTAAAAAAAGAAGTAGAAAGTAAGGGAATTACATAGCCCTGTCAAGTTCCACCAAGTGATCCAACTGTTAAGACAAATCTAGGGGTAACTGACCCCGGTCCACCAAATTCCAATCATGAATATGATCAAAAAGTTTAGAATTTGAAAAATATAAAAATAACATATTAAAATTAAAACATAATGTATCAAAAAGAAAATAATAAATTTGAATTGGCTGCAAAAAAAACATTTGATCACTAAATAAGATTACAGTATATTATTTCATGACGAAAACTAATAAAAAAGGTCAAATGGAACTGAAGGAAAATTCTCTTGGACTACTCATCTTCTCCTATCCTGCTCATCTTGTCCCAGCTTGCTCAGTTTCTCTCGACTGCCTACCTTCACTTGGGCCTAGTATGTAGGGCCAAATGGATGTGCGACCTATAACTCCAATGTAATTTTAAAAAAAGAACTTCTAAAAAAAAAAAAAAAAATTCTATGCTATTGAGTTGATAAGAAGAAGCTTAAACTTTTGGGTATACTAGATACAAATAATATCTTTAAAAAAATATTTTATATTCTATTTCTTCCTTTATTGAAACCATGATACTTTATTTAATGTAAAATAATTTTAAAAATGATAAATAATTAATTTATAATAAACATGATAAATATTACCTATCCTAAAAACAAGAAAATTTTATGTCACATCATAATTTTTGTTATTATTTATTATTAAAAAAATATGTTATCTTCTATTTCTTCCATTATTAAAACCATGATACTTTATTTAATGTAATTTTTTTTTTAAATGATAAATAATTAATTTCTAATAAACTTTATCAATATTACATGTCCTAAAAATAAGGAAATTTTATGTCACATCATAAAATTTTATTCTTATTTCTTAAAATTAAGAAATGTGTATTGACTTGAATATGGCTCTCTTACACTAGCATGAATTATTTCAAAAATTTAAACAGTATTTAACAAAAAAAATTAAGGGAATCCAACATAGCTTTTATGCCTCAATTACAAAACTAAAAAAAAATATTAAAAAAAAATAAAATATAATAAAATGTATATTTCTATATTTGAGCAATGAGATCTAGTTATGGTGGGAAAAAAACATGAAATCAAATTAGAAATGAAAGGAGAAAACATTAGAATGATGCCTTATAAGCATGTTATTTTTTGTTTGAGTGAATAATTTATCTATTCACTATATGTAAGCATACATAGATTAATGAGGTTAGATAATATGTTGTCTAATTGAATGTGCAATCTTTAAGCCTCTACATGTTATGGAGTTATTTGATAAACCTCATGTGCCACCTTTTTGAGGTTTGAAGACTTTCCATCTATTTCAAAGGTCATTCAATACAATATTTGCATTGTTCATTGTCCTTAATTTGTAAGGCATGCTTTAAATTTTGCATGATTCACATTCACTACATCATTGGCAATCCAATTTCATTGAGTTGACGTATTTTTTTGTGCAAATTGTGTCGTACTTGTCAAGCGCCTTCACCCAAATGGATGGCCATATACATTCACAATCCTGACATACAACAAATTCACCACCAAAAATTCACCATTAGTAATTCACAGCCAAAGAAAATTAGCCTTATTAAGATTTTTTAAGATATATTTCAAAATATACGTGGTGAATTGTTAGCGGTGAATTTACTTACCAGTGTGATTTTCAATGAATTAACACCCAAATTCAATGGATTCACACCCACATGGAACTACACTAGAATCCATAATAAATAGGGTTAAGGATAGATACATGAATAAATATAAAACTTTTGGTGCATCATAAATATTAAATCTTAGTTCATGTATTAATCATTCCTTCCACACAAAATCATGGCTAGCTAGAACATTTAGGTGATTAAATATAAATATGACAAAAAAAATTCAATATTGAATGCCTGTTGATGCCATTGGCTATTTTATAGCCTTCATCATACTAGTAAGACCTTTCAAATTTTTTCAAACATGTTGCTTAGATCATCTCATCTTTAATAGGATCACCTCTTAGAATAATAATTAATTCCATTTACCAACATTCATCATAAGATTTTTATAAATGTATTCAAAAGAAAAAAAACCTATATATTCTATTTTGTGAATTTCTTCTCACTATCAATAATATATTTGTACATATAAAATTATATATAAAAATAAAATTATTTTTCAAACAAAAATAAACTAACCAATATAAATCAAATCAAATAATTTTAAAATTAATATAAGAGTTTGAAGGATACAAATGTTTAAAATTATATAGCAAACACCAATTTTAGCATTCGAAGGAATACATTTCTAAACTCTATTTTGAATAATCATATCTTTTAAATGCTCTAGTAATGAAGCAGGTAGGGATAGCTTAAATTTCTATGGTGGTCATCGATATGATCTCCATTTGTAGAAGATTTTGTGGTTTGTTAACAAGAAACTATAATTATTTAATTTAAAATTTCATAGAATAATATGATGTTTCAAAAATGACTAGTTAAGGGCTAGAAAAATAAGGTCTTTTAAATATGAACATCACATTTTCTTTTCACAATTATATTAAAAATTAAAATCTATTAAAAATTTATTTGCAGCTTTGTTTTGAGATTTATTTTTTGAAACTCAATCTTTTGGTGAGGGAAAATTTTGATAGTTTTATGGTTACTTTCAAAAAAAATTGTAGTAAAATACAATACAAATTTTTGGAAGATTATGTCTTTTCAAAACTCAATGTTGGATAGAGTATTCAATATTATATAGAATTATAGGATTTTCTTATATATATATATAATATATATTTTTAAAAATAATTAATGTCTGTAGAAGATCATCATAAAAATTATTTGATAGGTAAAGTTTCTTGGTGAACCATTAAAAAATAGGGTTCACCAAAATGAACTAGCAAAATGATGAACCTCTAGTTCTCCTATGTTTCATTCAATTTATGAGGGTTATAATGAATAAAGAAGAATCTAAAATCAAACCTAACCAATAGAGAAATCAAAAGGAAAGTTTTAAGAGGGTAAAATGATGTGTACATGTTGTAAAAAGTGCTTCTTCTAGCCACATCGAGGACTCATTCGCCCAGTGGGAAATGGGTCCTAGCTAGGGTTTTGGAAAACCAATTTTTGGGTTCTAGTTTTCAATGTCTGCATTTCCAAATCCTAGTGGGAGACTATTGGAAACTTCAAAATAAATTTATCAGCTCAATTTCCATGATTTTCCAAGAAATGTCATGACTTTGACAACTTTGAAACTTTACAACTTTTTCTCTCCAAATCATCTTCAACCTAAAACCTACAATCAAAAATCAAAGGAGAATATTTTTTTTGTTTTATTAGGGAATAGGGGTTTTTCTTCATCAAATGAAAAAATGTATGTAAAGGAATGATGGATGAACTACAATATGTAACAACTCACCAAACATCAATTGAACCTTAGAGTACAAATGATCAATCTGGCATGGAGTGGCATCAATGCATGTAGATATTGATCATAGAATTTGACATGAAATAATGATTGAATAGAATCTCTAATGCTACATCAACAAATCAGCTCAATAACATGCATGATGCACTATTCCTTTGACGTGATGATTGATATCTTGATTGCTACAATAAACTTCAATAATCTTCCCTTCAATTACTTTTTGAATGCTCTTGAATACTCTATAGTTCTCTTGTGAAATCTTAGGATAATTGAATAAAAATTTGTTAGGTGAAACTAAGTGAAATAACCTTGTATTTATACTTATCTTATTATTAATTCTTGAAATTCAAATAACACAAGCTGACATCAGATCCAAAATTTAAAATCATTAAAATACCACCAAAAACATATTCCAAGGGAGGGTCCTAGGATTAAGTGAGGACCTATTCACCATGTGGTGAATGGGTCCTAGCACACTTAACTAGGACACACTTTGGTGGATGTTCAATTTTATTTAAAAAGGAGTTCCAAGGACCTAGTGAGGACTCATTTTCTAGGTGGAAAATAGGTCCAAGGTCAGTAACTTAGGACACATAACTTGTAAAATTATGTGTTGTATAATATCATTTAAGAGTGTTTTGTTTTATCCCTCAAAACCTACAATTAGTTAAGCTTGAATTTGAATTAATGGGTTAATCATCCTTAAATTAACCTCCATTAATTAATAAAGCCCTAGATTAATGTGAAAGCATAAAGATATACTTTACAACACCCTAAATAAGGCACCATTAAGTCCATTTAGTCTAAAAGGGCCATAAACTTAATTTGAATGTGCAAAACACATTATACCACTAAATCAAGGAAACATTATGTGAATTTTAATGTTAATTATTCATTCCCAAACTAAGGAAAAAGGGATACTTTTTATGTCACTACATTGGGAATTAAGTTGTCTCAATCCTTCCAAGTTTTTGAAAAGGAAAAAACAGGTTTTACAGGGACCTGAAACCACAAAGTTTAAACAACAAGAGATAAATATAGAAAGTACAAACAACCGAACAGTTGTCCCAAAAAGGAAACGACAGCAACAAAAGACAACAGGGCCCTAAAAAGTGACCTCCCAAAAAACCAGCTATTATTAATGTTATTATTCAATTATTTTATTTTCATATTTTAAAGTGTCATATACATCTTGAGGAGATATAAGATTCCCTATGTTTTTAGGATCCTCTTATCAATGTTTTTATGATAGATGTTATGATGTGTTAGATAGTAAATTCAAAGGGAGTTACATTGAGATCTTATTATTGATTATGACACATTGTATAATAATATTTTGAAGAGATTATGGAGGCTAAAATGTAGTGCTTGTTTTTTACAATGAGATATGATTCAATGATAACTTACGACAAGTGAGAAATTATTGATTCTCGAGGATTTGTAGTGCTCAAATTTGTGACTGAATTTAGGTGCCACATTTATGATTTATTATTTCTCATACTTTTTTATTTTTTATTTGGTAGGTTTTTGTATCAAATCTTCTATTTAAATTGATGCTTTGGATTTTATTTTATTGTTTTATGACATGGGTAATATATGTGAGTTAAAATTCTATTAAAATAAATTTATAATTTACTACACATTTATTCCTATTAATCCTTGCACTACCAATATTTTTTTCACCTAATCCTATTGCCACATAATATGCTGTGTTGCTTTAGATCATTGATTTATTTTACCAAATGGTTTTATTGATATAAATTATTGTTTAATTTTATTATTATTTATTAATCTATATATATATATATAATGTTATTTTACAATACTCCTCTCTATGTTTAGTTTAGAAAGTTGATTCCACTAGGTTTTCTTTCCTACAAGTTATATAAAGTTCTAGTACCTATTATTCTTTTTCTTATATTCTTTATTTTATTGAAATAATCTAAATTTTATTGCATAGAATTTAATTGTGTTATCTTACTCCAAGAAACATTCATGAGAAGTAAATTAGGGAGAATTGATGTAGACAATTTTTTTGGCATAAATTTTTAGCTATGTAATATGAACATGAAAGAATTAGTTATATATATATATATATATAAGTGTGTGCTAAAATAGATAAATTATTTTTGAAATATTATAATACAAATTACATAATGGACTAGATAACTAAATGGATTCTCAAACTGTGATTCAAATTTTCTATTCTAATACATGCTCACGAGGAGCACATTTCTAAGAAAATTTGTTAAAATTTGGGTAAAATATATTACAAAACTTTTATAGTTTATAATATTAGGTTAAATAAGGTTTTTTCATATCTAGCTAGCATTTCACCCTTTCTAGGTTGACTCATACACACTTAGCTTAAGTTACAAATAGTTTTTAGTATTTGGTCTCACCTCATATGGTTAAGATAGATGTATTGACCTTTTGGGACACCTAGTTCAAGAATAAATGACACATTCTTAAACAATCATCATATGAATAAACATGTATTAGAAATTTTAGGGGTACTTAGTCATTTATAACTACTTTCTCTACCTTTCATACATATGCATCTCTCTCATTTTCTACACTTAAAAAATATTTATAGTATATGATATATATCCTTTTGCGATTTTCTTTTCAATAGTGTAATTACACATTGATGTTGTATTGAAATTTGTATTCTCCATCGTGATATTAGAGCCATGATTGTATGTCTATACATTAATGATTTTAGCCTCAACACTTAGCCCCTAACTATCTCTATCGTTTTTATTGAAACTATTTGTAAGTGGAAAATCCTTACTTTTATCAAGTTCAATTCATTTTTTTAGGTTTTTATTTGGCATTAATTTCCACATTCAACACCTGTAGTTTTTTAGTATCATAATTTTTCTAGGATCTTGATTATAATATTCTAAAAGGAGAAAATAGTATGTACACCTATTATTTTTATTTGTACTTTTATAAATCCAAAGGTTGCAATTTCATGGTACCATATTTTTTAGGGTTATTGGGATCTCATAAATTTTATTCCTTTTTCAAAGCATCGTTCATGGTTTAAATTCATCATGTCAATCCTATTTTTATCTAATTTATTATATTTTATGGTTTTATCTATTTAAATTCAATCATTTTCAGTTATTTCTATTGTCCCTTTACTTTGACCTACATAAATATTTCTTATATCTAGGGGATTTAGAGCTTCGTATTAAGATATTTAAGGTGGTATATGCCATTTATTTTATGCATATCCCAACATGGCATCAATCTTGTGTAATTTATCCCTCATCAAGGTCATATACAATGCCAAGATGAGGGTTCAAGGTGCATTTATTTTATTTCATGGAAACTTGAACATTTGATCACTATTTTGACATGGATGGTTTCTTATGAGATAACGTTGGTTGAAATTTATTTATCATTCTCTCACATAAATTATTATTGCCTCATTTGTGGTTCATTCCATGCAAATTTTGAGGCTACAATTAAAGTATATATTATTATAGTGGCTACAAAATCATTTCAACTACCAACCCATGAATTTCAATAGTTTCTATCCAGTATTTCATTTTTTGTAGGAATACCTTTACTTTTCTTTGCATGTGGTCTTTTTTATAATATATAGTCACTGATGATTTTGGCTTCACCATCCATGTGAGATCATACCTCCTAGATATTGACTACAAGATACCCTTAGATAGTATATATTATTAGATTTTAAGAGAAGTGATAACTAAGATAGGATCTCATGCTATTCATAAATCATACAAAACTCCAATCAAGAAATGATCTAAAATTAAAATAATTAAATGGATAGAGAATCCTAAAATAGAGAAAATAAATACAACTACAAGAGTATTTTTAGAATACTGAGGTTACTCTCATCAAATTAGTTGATGTGAGAAGAGATTTTTGCATCAGTAGAAAAATATGAGCACATACATCTAAGAGGTTCATTAAATCCAACCACCCATAAAAGGTAGATTTTTTGGTTACTAGCTATGTGCTAAACACCTAAAATAACCTCCTAAGGTAAAGAAATAGTAGTAGTTATGAGATTTCACACAAGATACCAAAAGATGGTGTGTAACTCAACTACCCATGAGAGAGAGAGAGAGTGAGAGTGACCAATTTAGTTTATGTATTTTTCTATTTCTCCTTTGATTGAAAAAACCTAATAAACCCAAGAGAGTTTAATAATATCTTTAGGAAAAGATAAAATATCGTTTAACATAAGGAATATAATTTTTTTTACTAACATCATTTTTAATCATAGCTTAGGTTGGTTAAAAGACATTTACTAAATAATGAAGCTTGATGAGGTTACCATGTACAAACATGAACGAGAAAAAAGGAAAAACCCAATAAGACGAAGCCCACCAAAAGTAGAGAGATAAAATACACTCTCAATGTAGAGATAGAAAATAAATAACTATGAAGCCTCCTAAAGTAGATGCATATTGAACCCCTAAAATATATCACATATCAAGGAACTTTCTTTTAGTGAAGATGTATACGATCCAATCCAAAAAACAAAAATATTAAAGATCAACAATGTTTTCTTGAATAAAACCCTAAATGTAGTACACATAAATTTTAATGTGTTTATTCCTCTAATGAAGTACTATATTTCATTATATTTATATTAAAATCATATTATCATAAAATATGATTATAGGATTTTTGAATGGAATGAACAAGTTTGTGAGAATATTCTTAAGCTAAATAGCCTCAAAAGTGGTATTAATTTCACCAAACTAAATTTCTTGTTGGTTGGATGAAACACTAGACTATAACCAAGTAAGAATAAATAACTTGAAGTGGACATGTGATCCTAAAATTTCCTATCCAATCTCAATATATATAACCCACCAAGTCAATATCCACACCTACTACATAATATATGCAATAATTATGAGTACCTTTAATATAGTGAAGAATCTACTTATCTACTTTCCAATGGAACTCATGTTGTTCTTGCATGAATCGAAAGACCATTACTACATGATATGATATGTTAGGTCTCATATGAGTGAAATAAAAGAGACTCCTAAAAATTTGTCAATATAAAGTGCCATCATCCAAGGGTGAGAAAAACTTAGCCTCATGTTTGATCCCAAACAAAACTAGATTAAGTGTGGGCTTATATTTAACTATATGAAACATTAAGAGTGTATCGAGTGAATACTTGGGTTGTACAAGGAATATACTGGAGGATGATTGTGTGATATAAATCCTCAATAAATAATACAAAATGCCTATGTGTTTCATGATAAATCTATCATATAGTGTAGTTTCACTACTTTTATGGTAGATTAGTGACTCCATATGATCAATAATTCATTAGTAGAGAACAAAAAATGTATCATCCCACTACAAAATATAAAAGTTAGGATTATAACAGTATTGAGTGAACCCAACTATCACAAGGAAGCATTCCAACATGGAATATAAAGCTTGATTGACATCTTTGAGGCCATAAAGGGACTTCCAATGATGGAAAATAGGTGAAGGATCTCAAATGAATCATTGTGGTTGATCCATGTAGATTTCATCCTAAATCATCATAAAGAAAATAACTCTTAACATCAATTTTATGAACCTCCAAATGATCGGTTGTAAAAATAGAAATAATAAGATAGATGAAATTTATTTTGAAATTGGCACAAAATTCTAAGAGTATTCAATCCCTAAAACATGGGAGGATCCTTTTATGACCAAGTGAGCCTTGTTTTTTTCAACTGATCAACCTGTTATAAAATATTTCTAATAGATCCAGTTGTATCAAACAAATTTTCTTCCCTTAAGAAGAGGGATTAGATCACTTGTATGATTCCTTTCCAAATAATTGAACTTCAATTACATAAAAAAATCCATCTTGGTAATACCTAAAGATTCTTGAAATGCTTATGGACTTGAAACTAAAGAAACAACAAGATGTCAAACCTACTAGAATTATGGCCATTTTCTTCTCATATCTAAAATATCAACAACCCAATCACTTAATAACTCTAATATTTGACAAGCCCAAAGATGCTTAGAGGATAGAAAGTGTGTATAGTAATTGTCAACCTCTAATTGATAAATATCAAAATAATGTGAATCCTCGTTGTCATTATCACCATATAAAGTGGAGGAAGAATACATCTCACCAATATTAGGAGGATTAATATCATTTAAATAAGCATCATCATAATACAATTTCTATAATATAATATTCTGTGGAGAAGTAGTAGGATAATAACTATAAGTTCTCTCCTAAAAATCAACATACCTCTAAATGAAAAACTCATTATTTATGGGATGAGGAAGCTAGTAGCCTTTGGTATTATCTAGGTAACCAAACAAAATTTAAGGCTTGCTTATGGATCTATAGCCTTGTGCTCTCTAGAGGAATGTGGGTCCATGAAAGAGAATGAAATAATTGAAAGTTCTTAACTATTGTTTTTCAACTAGTCCAAGCTTGAAAAGTAGTCAAACCCTTTTGAAAATTTGAGGAACACAATTATGGGTGTAAAATGTAGATTTTATGTCATCTACCTAATATTGAGGTTCCAAAATTTTAGAGTGAATATACAACTTTGCATCTCCTTTAAAGACATCTTCTTGCATTTTATGACAACATTTTGGTAAGCACATTATGTAAATATGCATTGCATGCTAATAGATTTTAAAGCACACAATTATTTAAGTTAATTGTTAACATATTTACTATCATTATTTATATGTAAAATATTTACGTACTTGTTATATTGTTCCTTTGCAAAAGCTTTGATATTAGCAAAATATTGAAATAACTCAAACTTCTATTTGAGAATGTAAACCGAATTGTAACTACAAATGTCATCAATAAATTTAAAGACATACTGAGAACTACTAAAGGATAGATATAAAGGGTCATACTAAGTCATTGTGTACTAATTCCAATATTTTAATGCAGCTTCATGTTTTTCCTTTATAACATTTCTCCTAGAGATTCTTACAAAAATATAACCTTTAAAATGTCCAAAAAAAAAAATCAAGGAAATATTGAAGCCATGTCTTATTGAGTGAGATGCTATAAGTAAAGATTGTTCAAGTGGCCAAAAAATTTATGCCATAGAAAAATCACCTTATCTTAATAAGTGAGTAATTATATGAAATAAGAGTATCTAGAGTGAAATCAACTTGCTTCCTAAAGCTTGAGTGAGTGATTTGATAAAAAAATATCACATTAGTTAAAAAATATGGAACACAAAGAAAAGAAAAAAGTTTTTACTTCACCCATATAAAAAAAGCATGTTCCTTGCATTCCTATAGGTGTGTCATCACCCACTAGTATATCAAATATATAACATGAATCTAATGAGCTAAACTCATACTGTGATAAACCCATCTCTAGGAAAAAGCCCCAAAGTTAATGATTTAAGTATTAATATTTGATTCAATAAAAACTATGCTCATGTCCTTTCCTTTCCCCTTTATTCTATCTATGTCCATAGAAGACTCTTCTGATCAATTTTTTTTGAAAAATAAGGTAGATATGTTAATATTATTATTTTCAAAATATAGAAAAGGTGACCATTTTTTAAACACTTATGATCATTGTGTCTAGGAATCTTACAATACAAATTGTTGGCCTTCACCTTTTTGGGTTTTTCACCATTTGATAGTGAGTTCCAATTAGTGACATTTGAAGCAACAAAATTTTTATATTCTTCTTCTCTACCTAAAATTTTTGCTTCTTACCATGTTTTCTAGATTGTTTATATTCTTTTGTTTTTGAATTTTATCCTAGGTATGTGACTTAGATGGTTTAATTGTACACATTTGAATTAACTTATATTTCTCCCTGAAAAGATGAGAAATAGGGTTGGTGGATCATATTGGGTTCAAGAACCACATAGGGTCCTATTCTTTTTTAATTCATTAGGAAATGATATCCAAACACTAAAATGGCTATCAACCCTTAGGTGAATCAAGTTAAAGTGTGAATCTAAAAATGTCCTTTTTTTGTAAGGGGGTCCTAGTCGAACAACACTTTGAGAAGAAAAAAAAATAGTAAACTAACTTTAAAATGTAATCTATAAATTGGAATAGCTAGATGATACTCAAAATAAGTTGAACCAAAAATAAAATCACATATCAGAGAAGGGTAGAATGACGTTTACTAGTCATAAAAAGTGCTTTACTAAAGCTGATAAAGGACTCATTCAGCCAAGGGTGAATGGATCTTGACTTAGGGTTTTTTGGCAACTTTCGGGAGCCTTTGCTATAGATTTGAATCTTCTAATTTTCTAAGGTTTGAGGTTTTGAAAGCCAAAAAAAATTCCACAATTGAGTTTTCATGAGATGACAACTTTTATGATAATTTTTTTAACTTTAACAACTTCTTAAAATTTTCTCTTTAAGAGATATTCAAGATTTCTTCCACCTAAATCTATAAACAAAAATCAAGAGGAAAGAATGTTTTTTTGGTGGTGAATGGGGCTTTACCTTGGTCAAATGCCATTTTGGTAGTCAAAACATGAAATAAATAAATAAAACAAAAGAGGGAATGAACAATGAACAAATCAATGTCACAACTCACCAAACCCTTGAATAAATCTTGGAATGTAAATCTACCACTTACATGAAATGGCTTTAATGAATGTGGATCATGAACCTTGAAACATGAATTGAAATAATGCTTTGAGTGCTTGAATGGATCATGAAACCTACATTATAATATTAGCTCCAATAACATGCATGATGCAAGAAAAAATTAACATGACAATTGGATCTTGATTGCTCCAATAAATCTTCTCTTTAATGCCTTAAATTTCTCTTGAAATGCTCTCGATCATAAATTTTTTTGCACAAATGATCACTTCAAATTATTCTAGCTTGAGAATCATAGGTGAAACATAGTGAAATAACCTTATATTAATAGATATGTATCCTTAATTTTACAAAAATTAAATATCACAAGCTAGCATTTAAATATAGATTTGAATATGTTAAAATACTACCCAAAGAATCATTTAAATTTACATCCTAGGTCTAAGGGAGGACCTATTCACCCATGGGTGAATGGGTCCTAAGTCCTGAACCCTAGTAAACACATTGCTCAATGAGAAGTGTTACGTTAAGGAATTAATGAATTTCTAGTTTTCTCTTCAGAAAATGTGATTAAATAGGCTTTGATTTGAATTAAAGTGGCCAATTATGGAAAATATAGGACAATTAATTAAAGGATCCCTAAATTGTAAGAGTGAAAGTGTCAATAAATACATTTTACAACACTAAATTAAAGTATAATTAAGTTAATTTTAATTAATGTGAATATATAAAATACATATTAAAACACTAAATTAAGGCATAATTATGTCCAAATTAACATTAATTCCAAATTAAGTGTGAAATTGTAAAATGGATACATTTTTCTAAACCACATTTAGCACCCACTTTAGTTAGACGATGAACATGCATCAAATACACACTAAAGTAGACATTCAAAACATATGTATGGAACAAGAAGAAGAAGATTTCTCAATCATACAATATCCAAGACATAAAATAAAAGTAAAAACAAATAAGGCAGATCAAGCCTCGACTATCCAATGCGATGTGAAACATGCTCAGTTGTTTGTCCAAAAATGTTCACAAGTAGAACTCGATGTCCACTATGCAAAAAATAATGCACGCTCACTTTGGTCTAATGGAAATTTGGCTATCCACTAGGTTATTAATACATGCAGGACAATTGAGAGGGGGCACGAATTAGGTGTCACATAAATTCAAACTTAAAAATTCAGCACTTATCAATTCCACAACCACACTATTTTATTATTAATCATGAGCATGAAATACAAAAAAAAAAGTAAAATTAACACACTAAACACCAAAATTTACATGGAAAACCCAAAGAGGGGAAAGTTATGGTGAGGATTAACTCACAATACAAAATAGTTTCAAAACTAAATATATAAGTCTCACTACCCTAAAAAGGACTCATTGTCTGGATAAAAAAGATCACTACTTACAAGGGAGGCTCACTACCTACAAAAATGATTCACAAAACAAAATTGGGCTTCAAAGCCAAAATGAACTGAAAATAGTGCACCTAACAAGTGATGATACAACTCACGTGATGCTCAATAGACTAACTTAACACACTTGATCATTTTCACTCTTCACTTTCGTATTCACTACTCCTTCATCGTTTATATACACACTTTAATCTTCAACCTTGTCCAATATATATACTTGATTCATCCACAAGCATCAATTATGTCAGCCTAATTAGATGCATTTCATTACTTACCAAAAATACTAACCTATCAACTTCAAGCATTAACAAAATATTTCCAAGTGGCAATTCAAATGATTAATACACTACATCATGTCAGCATAGACCTAAGATAGGTCTCACATATATCTGCATAACAAAATTAATTCAACATATCATGACTAATCTAAGAAGTAATCCCCAAAAATAGAATTCCTTGCAAAAAGTAATCAATAGAATAATTCCAATACACTATACAAGCACTGGGGCACAACAAATTCTAAACATACATGCCTTCATCAACCATAAAATGGTTTCCCTAAACCACAAGCAATAATTGTGAATCACGAAGGATTGCTGACTAGAATACCAGAGAGTACAGCTTGAATACCAATTCAAATACAAGACCAAACTACCAGATCAAGCACTAACTTAGACTTCCAATCACAACATGGTGACATCAATGACAACACAAAACTGTAGAGATGATCATTCTCCTTCATTCTTCGAACAATCTCCCCCTTTGTCATTGATGGAAACATGTGTAAAAATATTCAAAAATTCTCCTCCAATCTCTCCCCCTTTGACGTCAATGGAAAAAGGTGACCAAAAATACCTAAACATGGTGACATTCAAAATTTAAAACATTCAACTTTTCAACAACAATTCAAATTTTTTTCACCTTGTTTAGATTCCCTTTTTCTCATTTCTTTTCTTCTTTCCAAGACAAAAAAAAATAAAAAAATTGAGCATTCAGGATTCAGGTAAGAATGACACTCTTCACCTAAAACACCTTCGTTTATCTTTCTTTGATAACTAGATATAACTTCTTCAAGTTAAATATTTTTGAATCCATTCTTGTGAACATGCTTTCTAATAGGGCCAATAGTGTAAAAGAATATGACCAATTTTTAGATGAGCATTGTCTTTCACAATCTTCTATGTCAATAAGTATTCTAGAAAAATGGTCTAACTAGACCTCAGCAATCTCCCTAAGGAGCTAGAAATTTTTGACCACATCATCTGTTTGTCTCTGTACAACAATTATCTCAACTTACAATTCGCCATATCTCATCCTTTGTTTCCCTTCTTTTTTTTCAAAGATATCAAACTTCTTTTCAATTTTTTTAACCTCAAATTCAATTGCTTCAATCCTACATCCAAAATTATCAATATTTGTTGGCCACCAGAGATAAAATTTGTAGATATCTGATATTTCTTTGATGCATTTCTTCATTTCCATGATAAGTTTAGATTGTCTCCACTTAGCTTTAGTACACCTCCTTCAACCAAGGATTCCAACTTTTAGCATCCTTCCATAACTTCAAACAACACTCTTTCTTCAACAATCTCAACTAAATTTTTTGGTAAGTAGTAAAAAAAAAATGATACATCGATAACTTTTTGAAGCAGACACTCTACTAGAGCACAATCAATTTTGAGTCTATCAAAAAGAGAGGATTCATTCCATAAATCACCAATCTTCTTCATATTTCCTTTAACCAACATATATAGAATGCCATCTGGATCTAAGAATTCAAATCCAGGCAGAGATTCTTTTTCCTTCTCTTCTAAAAAGACAATGATGTGTTCAATTATATCTTTTCTTTTCTTTGATTCTAGAAGGGAATCACTAATGACAACTTCCAATTCTCTTTTACCAAAGGATGAAACAACTTCAAACTAGATTGGTGTTGACATGCCTAAGTATAGAGGTTTTCTTAAGGATGTGAAATATGATTTGAATGCACTTACATCATTTGAAAATGATTCTAGGTATTTGTAGACTTGTTTCCCAATTGGAATACCAAATTCCCACACAATATTTTCTCTTCCTGATAGGAAGTTCAAAAATTAAAAGGCCAAGCACACAAGAAAACATCCAAAATGAAATGGATAACCCTCAACCACCAATATTTGAGCATTTTTAGATATATTTTCAACAAATAGGTTGCACAAATCAAACTGCCTATTTTCCTTAACCATCATATGTGCAATATAAACAACAATAGTTGATGTCAAGCCTTCACAATCTCTGAAATAAATTTTTTAAGAGACACCACACACAACATACCTTACAACTAAATCCACAAGTGTGTTTATCAATAGAGCTCAAGGGTCTTTATTAATACTAGTAAGTTCATCCACATCTTTGTATTTCATAATTTTCTTTCCAGGGAGATCCCCAATAGTACATAAACTAGTAATTCCTTTGATCACTTCCTTTGTATTTAGGTGGGGTTTTTCCAACACAATGTTGTCAATCTTGAAATGAATCAACAAGAAAAAAATAGACTCTTTATCAACAAACCACAAAAATTCTCCCCACAAATCCATACCTAGGTTTTGTATGCTCTGTAATTCCTTTTTCCTCAACCGTAATCCCATTTATTTCATCTTCCTATTATCAAATTCTTCCAATTCAACACCTTTGATCTTCAGTGGAATATCACCACTCGATTCTCTATCCATTGTCATTCTTCACTCCCTTGAATTCGTTAATGTTCATTCAAGACTTCCTCTATTCCTTCATAGACTGAGTAATAATTTCTTAATATCAGTAATAGTTTCTTCATTTTTCTTTAGAAAAGCTTTAGATCACTCTGAGATCACTCTAAACCATCAATTTTTAGGTTATATGTACTTCTCTTACACTCTTAGGATCTTTCACCTCAAAGGAGAGAGATAGAACACTAAAATTGTGGTGGTTCACTCAAATAAAGGATTGTATGATATGACTATTAAGACTAAATGTAATAATGTTGATGGAACTAAGTAATGAAATTGATTGATTATGAATGCAAAACCTATAAAATATGCAATTTTTGAAAACACAATGTGATATGCAGAAAATAAAATAGAGATGAAAACTAATGTAAACAAAATTGAACAAAGTAAGTGCACCTGGAAATTGGATGATAAATCTAGAATGCTTTGAATTCTTGCTTAAATCAGTGTAAATCACCAGTGGGAATCATTCACCACTGATGGTGAATCATTCCTACTACTAACAAAAACACATAGAAACTACTTTCTAACTATCGTGCACTAGAACCTAACAAAACCAAAATTCAGCCCTAAGGTGGGACTCATTATCCCTTGATGGAGAATAGCTCCTCCTAGATTCTATAAGATCAAAGGTCAATTTTATAGCTCTGAATCTATACTCGTCTTATTGTTGGGATGCCAGAGTCAAATCTACAGAAAACTAGTTGTAGGTTGTCTCCAAGCTTGAAATGAGGTTTAGTTGACTGGAAACACATTTTTGACTTCTTCACCACCTTTCAAAACCTAATAGCTGGAAAAATATACACACAATAGTCTAAAAACACAGCTGCAAAAGGGGAAAAATGGTTAAGGGTTAGAGTATAGGCATTTGCATTGGTTAAATCCCACTTTGGTAATCAAAACCTTAATGAAGAAATGAAATGAAATGAATAAGTAATTTTAAATTAAAAAAATTAAAATTTCCTAAACTCACAACCTCGTTGAAGAAATATGAAGATATATCAATGGTTGCTCCAAGATGCTTGATGAATGCTTGATTGAACGATGTAAAGTGCTTGAATTATTGAGTGAATAGATGAATTAGTGAACCTAATGAATGGTGGTTAAAATGAGAAGGAAAAAACTTATTTACACACACTTATGGCCTTATAACCAGTTAATACCTCATCACAAGCCAACATAAGGCATTTTTGAATAAAAGTGCAAAAGAAAATTTGAAATATTTTGAATTTAGAGCCAAGAGGGACTCATTCGCCACCCATGGTGAATGGCCCCCACCTTAGGCTTGTACATGGGTGTTAGGAATTAAGTCACATTTAATGTTCTTTGTCTGGCTTACATTCAAAAATATGCTTAATTAAGCCTTATAAGGGCATAAAGAGGTCAAATAAAGCATAAGAAAGGTGTAAATAGTAAAAATAAGCCTAGAAAAGCATGAAATCTTGTTACAAGACTTCACAACACTTTATAATAGGACTTGATAAGTGATGAAAAGGTGGATTTTAGGAGAATTGTAATGAAAAGAGTATAGAAAAGTGTAGAAATGTGTTACAACCTGTTTCATAGAAAAAAGTACCCTTTGCTTGGCATGAGAATAATTCATAATAATTTGGAATTAATGAGGCCTTGATTCAGGTGTTGTGAGGCATTTTATGCATCCACACTAAGTATTGGACCCTTGAAAATTCCATAACATGATTTTATTCATGTGTTATAAAGTGTTGTAAAGATATTTCATGCCTTTCTAGAAATAATGAACTAATTTCTCCCTAATTAAAAATTATTAAATGTATTTAATAATATTATCACATCAATTCAAAAGGATTGTATCATAAACTTAATGATAAACTAGTGTTGTGATGTGTCCCACATATTCACATTGGTTCTTATGCCTTCCTAGGCTATATGAACCTCATTTTAGTGTTGTAAAGTGTATTTAATCACACTTTCACATTGAATTATGTGTACCAAACCCTAATTTTCCTTTACATCATCACTAATAGGCCCCTATTAACCCATATTGTGCATCCTAAGGTAATATTTGATAAAATACCTAACAAAGTTACAATTTAAACCTTATTTTCGTATCTCCTAGAATTTTAGTTGTCAAAATGGCCCCTGCAGGACCCATTCACCATCCATGGTGAATCAGACCCATCCAAGTGGAACCCATTCACCATGGGTGGAGAATGTGTTCCATTTGGCCCAATTTTGACCTTTGAATGGGAAAAATTGAAATTTAAGTTTATTATTTTCACATGTTGACCTTAGGGATCCAATTTTTGGGCTAATAAGTTAGATTTCCTATAGAATATACTCTATAAACCCTAAATCACATTCATTTTTCATTATCCATCCATCATTCTTCCATCTCAAGTCAAGCAAGTTAGGGTTTCATCATTTCAAGTCATTAAGATAGCAAATTTTAGACATTCAATGGTTGAATCTTACTCCATTATTATAGAATTTCAAGGTAAAACATCATGGAAAGATAATAAACTCTATTATTTCATGTTTTATTCCATTCTTTCATCATTTTTGTTTAATTACCTAAAATGGGTTTGACCAAGGCAAACCCCCATGCCCTAACATTCAATATTTATTCTTCTCTTCTTGTTTGTTTATAGATTTAGGTCTCTTGGAAGATTGGAAATCATTAAGATTCATGTTGAATTTTTTTCAAGTTTCCCTTCATTCAAAAAGTTAAAATATCAACAACAAAAATATTTTTTAGGTTTAGAAATTAGATTTTCAAAAGAAGGCACCTATAGCAAGCCAAAGTGTAGACCGAAAGCTCTCTAGATTCCACTCTTGAATATTCAAAATTTCAAAATTTGATTCATTCACCATGGGTGGTCAATTAGTCCCACTTCTAGGTGGATTTTAAGCTTTCTATTTTTTTAGATACCCTTTTGTCAAAAACAGCTTCCAACTCAGTTTTGTAGAACTAGAACTGATTCACTTAGAATGATGAATGAATCCCACCAGGCCTGAAAACTAACATAAAAAAAAATTCAAATGTCATTTCTAACCTCATTAAACATCTTAGGTGGACACTTTTAGTTTTTTTCATTTCTATTAATTTTTTTATTCATTTCTAGTTCATTTTTACATAGCACAATGTGTTTTCAAACAAGTCACATTTCTTACATTTTGCATTCATAATCAATAAATTAATTATCTTAGTTTCAGCTAGATCATTTAATTTATTCATGATAACATCATACATCCATTAATTTGAGTGAACCACCAATATTTTGGGTGTGGGATCTATCTCTTTCCATTAGGTGAAAAACCCTAATTAAGCAAAATAGACTTAGCATTCCTAGTCCCAAAAGTTTGCGGTTCATTTTGGTGAACGTACTTTTCAACTGATTTCTTCACAAATTTAGATTCCATCATCATAAATATAGCTTGAATTGACCTTGCATTAGGATTTACATGATTCATTTGCATGCTAGGTGTTAAATTTTGCATTCATAAAACGTGCATTTAGGTTCCATTGTTGGCATCTAAATTCATTTAGATTTTCTGAAATTTTGAATTTTTCACATAGTTCTACATCATAGCCCTTAGAAACCTTAAAACTCCCTAAAATTTTTCTAAAAATTCTGAAAAAAAAATCCATAGTCAGACTCATTCGCCACCCTAGGTGAATCAATCCCTTTTAACCCCTAAAACTGTATTTTACAGAGTTCAAAACTCTATTTTTAAGCTTCTATCTAGTGCCCTAACCTACCTATGTTAGGTAGTTTCATTTTTGTAACATTCATTTCACTAGATATCACTTATAATATCTCATTTTATGCATTTTTTAGATTCACATTTACATCTCCTAGATTTCATTTTTTAGACTATTGCATATTATAATCAGCAATTTACTTTGTTTTACATCTAAAAATTACATTGCACTTTATTTATTTTTCATAACATGTTCTTTATATGCGACTTTCATTTTATTAAACATGGATTTTATAAACATAACATCCCATTTTATGATTTTTATTTTTATTCCAACAATTAAGAACATGTTAGCCCTAACAACACCATTACATTACCTATTGGTGTGGATGGAAATGTAGACAATCATAACACACATGTACTTGTTCTTCTCCCGATACCTCTCCTATTAGTGATGAAGTTATCTTAGTAAAGGAAGTTACAATCATTGAGGGTCTTGATTGTCCATTTCCTTATTCCCCTTTGGACAATGTTAGAGAACAAGGACATGAGATCATAGACTCATTCCTACAAATCACCTTACCTAGTCTCCAAGGGCATGACAATCAATATTTTCTATCTCCTAATATCCCTCCTCTATGTAAAGAGGATATTTTTTTGTTAGAATATATCCCTATTAATAATAATGACACCCTCAATCATCCTTTCCCTAATGCTCCTCCCATTTTGGAAAACCTATTTGAATATCATAATGGTCCTTCTCTTGATGTCTCTCCTAGTTTTTATGAAGCTTTTTTATTTAAAAACCTCAAACTTGGATCAATATTTCACAAGCTCTCCTAGTAGGGTAGATAATATGGAACAAGAGAATGAGAGCTTAGAAAAAAAACAATAATCAAATAGAATCTTCCCCTAATCTCCCCACTATCAATTGTTAAACACATTCAACCATTAATAACTCCCTTAGTTGTGATGAAGTTATTTTGAATGAACCAAACCTTAATTTTCAAAAACATGTGGTTTCTTGTTCTCCTAAGAACTCTCCTTCTAGGGAGGATATTATGACCCAAGATAAAGATAACATTGGAACTAAGATAGTATGCCCTTCAAAGAAAATAAAGACTCTCAATTGTTAAGGGATGTTAAGATTATTCAACCTCAACTCATCCTTTATCCCCCATCCCATAAATTTCAACCACAATCCAAATCTGAATTCATCCTCTATCCACCTCAAAATAATCTATCACAACAGCTGAGTTATAATATCATTTCTCATACATATAACACTCAAAATAATCTGCAACCACTGCAACCAACCCCACCCTCCGTACCTCTACCAAATTTTCCTAGGGCTCCTCATTACCTCCAACACACAAAGGAGTATGATATTTTTGGAAAATTAAAGAATACTTATGCAATATTTTTCTTTCAAATTTACTTCAAAAATTGCCAAATTACCACAATATTCTTCAAACACCGTTAAAAAAAATTGCAGTTCCTACTAGTACAACTATGAAGATACAACAATTTTAATCCAACAAAAGAATCAAACTAATCTAGAAATTAATTTCTATCAACATGATATCCCTCCTTTAGAGTTGTGAAAATAAAATGAATCTTTCATGATCATTGCTGAATATAATCAGGTATGGATAAAGTGAACCCTTATTAATAATTATTCTATCCTTAATGTGTGTAGTGTTAATATCCTTGATAGATTATGTGTTGACAAGTCACAAATAGTACCTTATTTTGTATCTATTCAAGGATTTGATAATACAAAAAAGAAACCGCTCGATATAATCACTTTGCCTATTATAGTTTGGGTGGCTACTTTGCAAAATCCTATTCATGTCATGCCTTATGATCTTTCATATAATCTTCTTTTAGTAAGATCATCGATTAATGAGATGAATGCAGTTCCTTCAACCCTTCATAATATTATTTCTAAAAATAATAACATTTATCAAGTTGACATAGACCCTGAGCCTGAAAGTTGCTTGAAACTTGAAAAGGAGCTACAAGTCCTCTAAAAATATTAAATTCAGCATACAATATAGACCCTCTTGAAATTGAACAAACCAATGAGGAATCAGTGTGTAAATTATTTGGTGATGATTGGGGATCCTTATAATTCACACAATTATTTATGGGGGAATACATAATGACACAAAATAAAGATGAGAAACAAGAACAACCAACAATCATGTCAACACAAAATTGAGAAGACCTTTTGAAAGCATCCACCTCCACTACTTTAGACAAAGAATAAAACTACATAGTCACCTTTGACGATTCTTATGATCAACCACCACCCGATCCAAAATCACTGAAGAAGCTTTATGGAAAAGGTTATCAACTCATGAAACAACATGGATATAGTGGAAAAGGATATGATGCTCGATAATAAGGTATCCACAAACCTATCGATCCTATCACACAACAAACAACTCATGCTCTTAGCTATTGTCATGTGATAGAGATCTCCAAACCCTTACTCAACATCAACAACCCTGCACAACATACTCCTAAATCAGCCTTCATTGTCATCCATCCTGAACTCCTCAACACTAGTGGTCTTGAAAATGATCCTTTCCAAAACATCAAACAAGAAAATACATATTCGCTTAATGCTAATGTCATCTTGCAAAAATACTCATGATTTGAATCTGATAGATTTCCCCCCCTCCTATAAGATTGAGAACAAAATATTGTAATCTAAAGAGTCTTGTGAAGATATGACAACCATTACTAAGCATGATGTATCTTTGACGCAAACCACAAGATCACCTTCTACTATAGATCAAGTGATTATCTTGTTGAGACTCCTCCAAGATTATTTGATCACCCTCCATTCCATAACTCATAATAAATTCTCTTACAAGACTTCATTTTTTGCATATCATAGAGTTTGGTATGCTTCCCTCTACGGGGCACCTAATTTCTCTAATTGATCCTGATATTCACTCTCACCTACATTTCATCAATCATTATGGCTCACCTTTATCCTACACTAGGTGGGGACAAGGGGTTTGATAGCCTTGTCCTCCTTTGTCACTTTTCATTACCTCTTTTATCTATTCATTAACCTTTCATGAACATTTAAGATCAAGCTTTGGATGTGGACAATACACCTTAAGTTGGATCACATATGAGATACTACCCTTTTCATGACATAGCTTATCGAAAACATCTAACTTGGCATAGGGCTTTTCAGGTAAGCTCTCATGTTCTCCTTCATATACTTTAAAGAAATTTCTCACAACACTAGTGTTAGCAACTACTTTAAACTGGGGGAATACATCACCAAGAAAATTTCATTGTGTGATTTTCTTTTTCTTGTGATTTCCTCTTTTGGAAGCATTAGCTACAATGTTTTTTAGGATTAGACATTGCACTTTTACTCTCTTGGAAACAAGATTAGATTGTTTGCACTTATCCTCTCTTGGAGACATTGAACATGATGTTCCATAAGATGATACAATGCACAAAGAAAGTAAAATCCCTTTGAACAATCCTTGCACTATCTTTCATTATCAATGTCTATGAGTGTCAAGCATATGAAGTTTTTCTTACCTCGTAGAGCTTGAAAATTGTTTTCCTTTGTCATGCCTTATTAAAGTTATTGGGAGGTATAGTTTTGGTATGGTTGAGCGGGAATCCCATTTTGAGGCGTTAATTTCCCCATAGCCACCTATGTGTTTGAGTGCATACCAACTAGCATATGTTTCTCGCCTTTGGCATTTCTCACCTTGTGGACAATTAGAAGTTTTGTGGCCTTAGAGTGAGTATGTTGTGGACTTCTCACCTAGTGGAAAGCCAAGATTTTTGTTGCCCTAGAGTGAGTATGCATTTTATTTTTGAAACAAACAAGCCTAGATCTAATCCAAAACTAGTTGGACAAACGATCGAAGCTTGATCCACTGAGCACTTTCATTTCTCTTCCTCCTAGTTCTTGCCATTAGATGATTATGTATCTTGATGGTTTGACTTAGGATCTTGGATCCTAGAGGCTTGTGAAACCTCCTTTAATATTTTTCATTCTTTCTCATTAGCATCTAAACACTTAGATCTCTCTTGGATGTCTACTTCAGTGTGAGTTTGAAGCAAGTTCATCCTCTCACTAAAGTGGGGGCTAAATGTTTCATAGAAAAAAGTAACCTTTGGTTGGCATGGGAATACTTCATGATAATTTAGACTTAATGAATCCTTGATTCAAGTGTTGTGTGACATAAATTATACATCCACACTAAGTCTTGGACCCTTGAAAATTACATCAAGGTATGTGCAGGATCATCATGGAAAAAATAGGCCCTTAAGTGGCAAAAAATTTAGAAAAATAAGAGTTAGGAAACTTTACATAAAAATTTGAATAATTTATCTATATTATTTCAAAAATATGTAAGAATAAAATCTGTAGAAAATTGAATGTAGCTTCTAAACTACTAGGTTTGTTAAAAAAAAAATCTATTTGGTGAAAATTTAAAATTTCAATGTAGTAGTACTTAAATTTTAGGGAAAAAATAAGTAGTACTTAAATGATAATATTTTTTTATAAGATTTTAGATATAAGCAGAGGAATCATGTCCCAATGCGATGCATATTTTTTTGTAATTTTTTTCCAATTAAATAATTAATTATTATTTTTTTCTCATAAATTTTAAAAAAAATAAAAATTTGTATGTCTAACCACCTCAACTTGGTCAAAAAGTCATGAAATTCAACTTTTTTTTAATCCTATACTATGTGAAGCATAGAATGTGACACATATTTTGGATTCAAAAAATGTGATAGTGTTTAAAAGCTATAGATGTTTTTCAATCAACCTATCAATGAGGGCTTTAGTTATAATTCAAATATAAAATGAATAATAATTACATTTTAAATTCAAAGTAAAGAATAATTTATATTGGTGGAAATCTGAGAATAACCCTTTTCGTTTCATCAATTTTAGGTTAAAAAAAAAATTGTTAACCACATACCCATCATATTGCCATTTTTTGGTCCATCACGATCCTGCACATACCCATAACATGGTTTTATTGATGTCTTGTAAAGGTGTTGTAAAGTGTTGTAAAGAACTTTCACACTTTTCTAGACTTAATGAACTCATTTTCCCCTAATTCAACATTAAATTATAAAATGTGTTTAATAACATTATCACATCAATTTAGAAGGCTTGTAAATTAAAGTTAATGATAAACTAGTGTTGTAATGTGTCACACATATTCACATTGGTTCTTGTGCCTTCCTAGGGTATGTGGACCTCATTTTAGTGTTGTAAAGTGTATTTAATCACACTCACACATTGAATTATGTGTCCCAAGCCCTAATTAACCTTTACATCATCACTAATAGGCCCTTATTAACCCTAATTATGCATCCCAAGGAAATTTTTGATAAAATACACAACAAAATTACAATTTAAGCCTTATTTCCTTATCTTCTAACATTTTAGATGTCAAAATGGCCCCTATGGGACCCATTCACCATGGGTGGCGAATAAGTCCCATTTGGCCCTATTTTGACCTTTGAGTCCCATGAGTCCCATTTGGCCTTAAGGATCCAATTTTTGGGCTAATGAGGTGGATTTCCTATAAAATAAACTCACTAAAAAATAAATCACATTCATTATTCATTATTCATCCAATGTTCTTCCATCTCAAGTCAAGTAAGTTAGGGTTTCATCATTTCAAGCCATTAAGATAACAATTTTCAAACATTCAAGAGTTGAATCTTCATCAATTGTTGCATACTTTCAAGATAAAAAATCATGGAAAGGTAATGAACTCCATTATTGCATGTTTCATTTCATTATTTCATTAATTTGGTTTAATTACCTAAAAACAGTTTGACCAAGGCAAACCCCCATGCCCTAACATTCAAAATTTATTCTTGTCTTCTTGTTTGTTTGTAGATTTAGGTCTCTTAGAAGCTTGGAAATCATAAAGATTCAAGTTTCAAAGTTATTCATGTCTTCCCTTCATTCAACAAGTCAAAATATCAACAAAAAATCATTTTTAGGTTTGGATATTAGAGTTTCAGAAGCGGACACCTATAGCAAGCCAAAGTGCAAACCAAAAGCTTTGGATTCGACTCTTGAATATTGAAAAATTCAAAAGCGAACTCATTCACCATGTGTGGTGAATGATTCCCACTTTGAGGTCAATTTTTAGATTTTTACATTTTTAGATACCCCTTTTGTTAGAAATAGCTTCCAGCTTAGTTTTGCAGAACTAGGACTAATTCACATAGAATGGTGAATGAGTCCTACCAAGCTTGAAAACTAGCATCAACAAAACTTCAAAAGTCATTTCCAACATCCTTCAACATCTCAGGTCCACACTATTTGAATTGTGTGCCTCAATCCCATAGGGTGAAACCTCTGAAAGAGCCAAGTTAGTGTGACATCTTTTCTGTCTGGCTGACTAGAAGTTGTGCAACCTTGTGAAATGTTCAGGTCGCTGAGACCTTGTTATAGTCTTTCTGAATGGATCCTATCATTGTGACATGTTGATTGATGTGATAGTTTCTAGCTCTCACCACTCGAGGAGATCTCTAGCCAACAGTTTAGTTCCTTATGATGGTCAGGGAGATTCATATTGACTGGAGTCATCAGAGTAACTCATATGCTTTGGTATGAAGTCTTATCGATATGGAAAGTCTCATCAATAGTTATGCACATAGAGTCATCAGAGTAACACATAAGGGTTTAGTTAGAACCCTTGGCGATGGGTGTTTGTCTCACCGATTCTATGGAATGTTTTTGGTATGACTTCTAGCGAAGGATGATCTCAAGGTAACTTCAAGACTTTGGTATTACTTCTCAACGATAGCGGTAAGTATTGCCGATAGTTTTTTTTTCGGTATGATTGGAAGGCTCGGTGTGGTCTCTTGGAAAGTAGCGATAGTCTCACCGAAGGGAATGCTAATGTCTAAGTGAATTTTGAACATCGGTATGCTCTCTTATCGACTAGTTATTGTCTTGGCGATAGCGCTACATGTGATGGATATTGGTATCATGTCTTGGTAACAAGGGGAAGTCTGAGTGAAAGCTTTTGAACTCGGTGTAACATCTTTTTGATCAAGATGAATCTTGGTGATAATGACAATAAGGACTTGTGGCATCGGGGAGACACGGTTAGTGTCTCATCAACATGCAAATACATTTTGAATTCCTTTGACTGAGTGAAATACTATCCTATGTGGTGTTTCTTCGACCAATCAAATAATCTAAATGGGAACCGCTATAGTTGCGTTGTTGCAGTCATTACTAAGAGGAAGATTGACAGACAGGAGCGACATGGATATACTTAGAGATTGAAGATTGTGATTGGGTTCAATAAAAAGTTGGACGATCAGTGTGATGAACAGTGTGGTAATCAATTTGATGTGTGATCAGTGTTTTTGAATTCAATTATGAGAGTATTGTAACTTGAATGTTCTATACAAGGTTGATCCAGGATTATGCTATTGTAAATTAACATCAGAAAGTGAAGCCCATACTCTGTATGTAATTTCATTAGTGTAATACAAAGGGGTTTTTCTCTTGTAAGTGTTTTCCCATGTAAATCTGGTGTTCATCTGTGTATGTTCATTTCTCTATTTTTGCTATTTATTTCAAGTGTATCTTAATTGGATTGTAATTGAAAATTTAAAAGTACCTCTGCATTCTTCCCTGAGGTTTTGATGTTTAGGAGAGTTGTTTCCACACTTTAGCTTTCTTTACACGTGGTATCAAAGCCTGGCCAGTTGTGTTATCCTTATGGGTACATTGGGTTTTTGGTGTCAATTCTGTTTAGTGGGAGTCTTGTAGAAGTTTGGTAATTCAAATTACAAGTTAATATGGAAAGCATGTCAGGAAAGATTGAAATTGAGAAATTTAATGGCAACAATTTTGAGTTGGGGAAACTTAAAATGGAAGATCTATTGGTTGATTGTGATCTTTGGATTGTTGTGTTTGGAACGAAGCCTATAGGCATGAAGCAAGAGGATTGGAACCTTGTAGATAGAAAATCAAAGGGGGTGATAAGGCTTTGTTTAGCAGACTCGATTCTTCTAAATGTTCATGAAGAAAACACTGCATCCTCCTTGTGGAAAATACTAGCAGCTATTTATTAGGGCAAGTCCTTGGTGAATAAATTGTTCTTGAGGAAGAAGTTTTACTCTTACAGAATGCAGGAAGGAGGGTTCGTTGTTGATCACTTGAATGCATTCAACATGTTGATTGCTCAATTAACATCTATGGGTGTGAAGATTGATGAAGAGGATCGTTGTATGTTTTTATTATGTTCTTTGCCAAATTCTTAGGATCACCTAGTGATGGCTATTGGGAGTACAACATCCACTTTCAAGATGGAAGATGTTGTTGCTTCTTTTTTATCAAAAGAGATGCAAAGGAAATCTTCTAAGATGGTGAAGGAGGCTCTTGTTGTTAGAGGCAGATTGAAAGAAAAAGGCAAGAAGAAGGACAAGAATTCCAAATCCAAATCAAATGGGAGATCAAAGTGTCCTAGCAAGAAGTCCAAGGTGAAGTGTTGGAATTGTGGGAAACTTGGTCATGTCTGAAAGGATTGTAAAGAGGAGAAAAAGAAGAAGAAGAATTCTTCTGATAATGATTCTTCTCAGAGTGATGCAAATGCTTTCATTGCAGCCTTGGCTACACACACATCAAATGATGTCTGGCTGATTGATTCTAAAGCATCTTTCCACATGACATCTCATAGAGACTGGTTCATGAAGTATAAAAAATACGATGGTGGAAAGGTGTATTTGGCAAGTGATTCATCTTTGGAAATTGTTGGTTGTGGAAGACTCATAATTCAATTCTCGAATGGAAGAGTGAAGGGAATCAATTATGTAATGCATATACCATGTCTAGCTTGAAATCTACTTTATTTTAGTAAGCTGAATGATATTAGAGTGCAAGTCACATTCTCTGGAAATGGCTACAAGATGGCGAGAGGCTCTATAGTGCTAGCAAGGGGTGCTCAAATTGGTACATTGTATAAGATGGATGCACATGTTGTTCAATGCAATAGTGTCTGTGCAAAGTCATAGAAATCTACTCATGGAGAAAAGATGGTAAAAATTCCTGATAGTGTAAACCCTATGGAATTTAATCTTCCAATAGAAAAGACTATGCTTTGGCATCATAGGCTAGGCCACATTGGAGAGAAAGGTTTAAAAACCTTGATGAATAAAAACCTGGTTGAGGGGCTTGATGATTGTAAACTCGAATTGAAGTTTTTTGAACATTGTATATATGGTAAACAACACCATGTTTCATTTTACTCATGTCCTCACAAATCTTTTGGTTTTCTTGATTATATACATTCTAATGTTTTTAGTCTAGTGAATGTTCCTTCTTTTTCTAAGTCAAGGTACTATGTATCTTTCATTGATGATTAATCAGGAAGAGCATTTGTTTAATTTTTGAAAAGTAAATAAGAAGTGTTCATTCGATTTAAGGAATTTAAGAACCTTGTAGAAAATTAGTCTGGAAGAAAAATAAAATGTTTAAGGACCGATAATGGCGGTGAATTTTGCTTTGATGAATTTGAGAGGTACTATAAAGATCATGGAATTAAAAGACATAAAACTACACCTTACACTCTGCAGTAAAATGGAGTTATAGAAAGGTTAAACATGACAGTGATGGAAAGAGCATGGAGTATGCTGAGTAGTGCTAGCTTGTAGGAGAATTTCTAGGCTGAGGCAATTGCTACAACATGTTACTTGATAAACTTTTCTCCTAATTCAGCTCTTGTTGAGAAAACACCTTTGGAAGCATGGTCTGGTAAGAAGCCCTCTCTGAGACACATTCGAGTTTTTGGCTATGAGGCATATTCATATGTGTCGAATGAGAAAATATCTAAATTGGAGAACAAGGCTATTAAATGTATTTTTATTGCCTATAGTGTTGGAATAAAAGGATACAAGCTTTGTAATCCTTATATGGAGAAGGTACTATACAAAGAAACTCTTATCTTTCATGAGCTAAAGCCTTCTACCTTGGATCTATAGGCAGAGACAAAATCAGAAAACAAAAATGATGTAGTTGAAATTCCTTCGACACCAGATAAAAAGGAATTCAAAATTCAAAATGTACCTGAAACTAAGGAGAGCTCAAGTAGTTATGAGAGTTCTGATGAAGAAGAAAAACCTCAACCTCAGCAAGTGAGGAGGTCAACTCGTGAAAGAAAGAAACCTGATAGGTATGGGTTTTCTTTGATAGATTCTACTTGTTACTATGCTTTAATTTCTAGCACTGATGAGCCTAGGACTATGAAAGAGGCATTTAGAATGTCTAATTAAAACTCTTGGTCGGAAGCCATGAATGAAGAAATGGCATCATTAGAAAATAATGATACTTGGAGTTTGGTTCCTTTTCCTAAAAGTAGAAAAGTTGTGGGCTACAAATGGGCATTTAAAAAGAAAATAGGTCTAGATGGCAATGTGGAAAAATATAAGGCAGGGTTGGTTGTGAAGGGTTATTCCCATGTAGAGGGCATTGACTATGGGGAGATTTTTTCTCCTATAGCTAAGTTGACATCTATCAGATTCCTTTTGTCACTTGCAACAACATATGACTTGGAGGTTGAACAAATGGATGTGAAGACAACATTTCTTCATGGTGATCTTGAAGAAGAAATTTATATGTCCTAGCCTAAGCACTTTGTGGAAAAAGGTAAAGAAAAACTAGTTTGCAAGTTGAAAAAATCTTTGTATGGATTAAACTAGTCTCCTAGAATGTGGTACCAGAAGTTTGACACTTTTTTTTTTCATTAGGATTTGCAAGATCAAAATTTGATCATTGTGTGTATTAAAAAGCTAAAAGTGATTGAATTCTTATTATTTCTCTCTATGTTGATGATATGTTATTCATAGGCAATAGTAAGTTAATGATTTCTGATCTTAAGTCTCAGTTGTCTGCAAATTTTTTAATGAAAGATCTTGGTGCAGCAAGGTATATTTTGGGAATCGAAATAACCAGGGACAGGAATAGTATAAAACTTTGGCTTAGTGAGAGTAAGTATATCAAGATTGTTCTAGAGAGATTTTGCATGAATTATTGTAAGTAGCTAGTTGTTCTAGTTTTGTAGTGAATGAAGCTATTTGTTGAAGACTATCAAAATATCCTACTGAAATGAAGGAAATGACCAGTGTGCCTTATGCTAGTGTTGTTGGTAGTCTTATGTATACAATGGTCTATACAAGGTCAGACATTTCCCAAGCAGTGGGAGTACTTAATCGATTTATGGCTAGTCCTGGAAGGACACATTGGAATGCTATGAAGAGAGTGTTTAGATATCTAAAGGGAACTTCAAAATATGCTTTGTGTTACCATGGTAACTTGGTTGAATCAAAAAGGACTCTCAGCATTTGAGGCTATGTGGATTTTGATTGGGTAGGAGACATTGACAATAGAAGATCCACCAGTGGATATATTTTCATATTGAATGGTGGTGCAATGAGTTAGATGAGTAAGTGGTAGATTGTAGTCGCTTTTTCTACTATAGAGGAAAAATACATGGCAGCAACACACGCATGTAAAGAAGCAATATAGTTAAGAAATTTATGTTCTAACATTGGTTTTGATGCAGGGAAAATAAGAATTTATTGTGACAGTCAGAGTACTATTTGTTTGGCAAAGAATCCCAATTTCCATGCCAAGATGAAACATATAGATGTACATTATCACTTTGTATGAGATATGGTGGAGGATGGAAAGGTCTCTTTAGAAAAAGTGGATACTCTGGAGAATCTTGCAGATGCATTGACAAAGCCAATGGGCACAAAAAGTTTTAGGTGGTGTGCCAGTTTGATGGGCCTCAGTTCCCATGAATGTCAATAATTTTGTTGTGCTTCGGAGGTTCCTGTGTGATCTTTGTCAGGTGGGAGACTGTTGGAATTGTGTGCCTCAATCCCATAGGCTGAAACCTATGAAAGAGCCAAGTCGATGTGACATCTTTTCTTTTTGACCAACTACCAGTTGGGCAACCTTGTGAAATGTTCAGGTCGCTAAGACCTTGTTATAGTCTTGCCAACTAGAGCCTATCGCTATGACAGTTTCTATCTCTCACCGCTCGAGGAGATCTCTAGCCAATAGTTTAGTTCCTTATGATGGTCGGGGAGATTCGTAGCGACTAGAGTCATCAAAGTAACTCATATGCTTTGGTATAAAGTCTTATCGATATGGAGATTCTCATTGATAGTTATGCACACGAAGTCATCGCAGTAACCCATAAGGTTTTTGTAAGAACTCTTGGCAATGGGTGTTTGTTACACCAATGTTGTGGGATGTTGTCGGTATGAATCTTGGTGAATGATGATCTTGGGGTGACTTGAAGACTTCGGTATTACTTCTCAGCAATAGCGGTAAGTCTTGTCGATGGTTGTTTTTTTCGGTATGATTGGAAGGCTCAGTGTGATCTCTTGGCAAGTAGCGAGAGTCTCACCAAAGGGAATGCCAATTTCTAAGTGACTTTTGAACATCAGTATGATCTCTCATCGACTAGCTATTGTCTTGGAAATAGCGCTACATGTGATGGATATCGGTATGATGTCTTGGTGACAAGGGGAATTCTGAGCGACAACTTGTGAACTTAGTGTAACATCTTGCCAATGGGGATGACTCTTGGTGATAATGAAAATTAGGTCTTGTGGCATCGAGGAGACACAGTTAGTGTCTCACCGACATGTGAATATGTTTTGAACACCTTTGAATCAGTGAAATACTATCCTACGTGGTGTGTCTTTGACCAATCCGAGAAGCCAAATGGGAACTGCTAGTAGTTGGACTATTGCGGTCATTACTGAGAGGAAGATTAATAGACAGGAGCGACAGGGATATACTCAAAGATTGAAGATTTTGATTGGGTTCGGTCAAAAGTTAGATGATCAGTGTGATGAACAGTGTGGTAATTAGTTTGATGTGTGATTAGTGTTTGTGAATTTGATTCTAAGAGTATTTTAACTTGAATGTTCTGTACAAGGTTGATCTAGGATGATGTTATTGTAAATTGACATCAGAGAGTGAAGCATGTACTCTGTGTGAAATTTCATTACTGTAATACAAAGGGGTTTTTCTTAGTGTGGTGGGTTTTTCTCCCGTAAGGGTATTCCCACGTAAATCTGGTGTTCATCTGTGTATGTTCATTTCTTTTTTTCTACTATTTCTTTCAAGTGTATGTTAATTGGACTAAAATTCAAAATTTAAAAGTATCTCTGCATTCTTCTCTGTGGCTTTGATGTTTAGGAGATTTGTTTCCGCACCTTAGATTTCCTTACACACTTTCAGTTTGGTTCATTTATGTTAAGTTCTGCATTCATTTCTAGTTCATTTCTACATAATACAATGTGTTTTCAAACAAGTCACATTTCTTAGCTTTTGCATTCATAATCAATCAATTAATTCGCTTAGTTTCATCTAGATCATTTCATTTATCCTTGATAACATCATACATATAGTAATTTGAGTGAACTACCTAGAATTTGGGTGTGGGATATATCTCTTTTCACTAGGTGAAAGAGACTAATTGAGCAAAATATACTTTGCATTCCTAGTACCAAAAATCTATGGTTCATAAAACTTCACAAAACCTTGACAAGATGTCATAATTTAATTGTTTAGGACCTAATGTGAATGCATAAGTTAATTACAACATTAAATCAAAGAAAAATAAGTCAAATATGACAAGAGAAAGACCTAAAATACCATGAAAATGTCAATGATCCATTTTTCTATGGTACGTTTAGCCCCCACTTTAGTGAGAGTATGAAATTGCTTCAAACTCACACTAAGGTAGCCATGCATATTGAGAAGTATCAAAATGTACTTACACTAGTAAGATGGAGTAAGAAAAATAAACAGGGATGATCAATCCCCCAGGATGAAGATTCCATGACAAACTAAACATAAGAAAAAAGGAACACAAGTTTGAAAGAGAATGAAAAAGAGAAGAGGAAAGGGAAAATTTGGATCAAGCTTTGATCATTTGTTCAGCTAGTTGTGAATCAAATCTAGGCTATTTTTCTAAAAAATAAAGTACATACTCACTCTGGGGTGAAAGAACTCATGGTGGTCCGTCGGGTGAGAAGGCCCTAAAGGGTAAAGTAAATACGCTAGTTGGTATGCACTCGCAAACACATATGTGGCTATTGGAAAGTCATCCCATAGAATGGACTTCGCGCTCAACCATATAAAAGTTATACCTCATGATAACTTTAACAAGGTGCCACAAAAGTAAAATGTATATTTTTTCTTCATGATACAAGCAAAGATTCCTATGCTTAGAACTCGTGAACAAAGAGGTGGGTACCACAGGCATGCAAGTTGTACTATGCAAGGTGGAAAAGTTGTAAAATGAAAAAATGTGAAATACAAAAGATGTTCAAAGGAGTCTTGTTAAGTTCATGCAAGGTCTATTACTTAAGGAACATTGTGTCTAATGTCTCTAAGAGAGGACCAATCAAAGAATAGTATATTCACAACATAGGGGATGCAATGTGTCACACCAGGCCACTAAGAGGAATGTAACATGCTAAGATAAATCAAACTTAATAAGGATATCATGCCCAATTTCATCCACAAAGTGACATATAGATATTATGAAGTGACAATGTTGCACTAAGATCCAATAATGTAAAATTAACAATGCCAATGTGTGTCTCCCACTTGAAAGGAATTGCTACACACTATTCTATGAGCAATTACTTTAAAGTAGCAAAGAAATACTACACAAAGTAAAACAAGACAAGAGATCCAACTTGAAAATCCCTATACCAAGTAATATTTTTCCAAGGTTGCTTCATGTGAGCGAAAGAGAAAACAAAAGAAAAGGAGGGTTACTTTCTAGAAAGGAACACACCAAACACATAAGGGATCTATGGATTTGGGGTCAATATGTTCGTTACTACAATATTTTTGTTAAAGAGCTCATAGCTATTATCATTCCCCAAAGCATATAGAACTAGAAGAATGACACAAAGAGACAAAAAAATAAAGTCTATTTTGGGTCAACATAGAAGAGACATTGTGGTTTCAATTCTTTTCATCATCCTCAAAAGGAAAGCACAAAACAAAAGTGAAAAATAAAATGACCTTTTGGGTCAACATGGAAGAGACATAGGGAATCTCTACAATTTGTGTCATTCCCAAAATGAAAACACAAAAAAAAATGAAAAATGTAAAATGTACGACAATATAATAATAGGGGGAAAATACAAGAAGTGCACAAAGAGAAAGGGAACATCAAACACACATTGTGGGGGAACACGATATGCACATAGTAAAAGGGAAAATGTAAAAGGGGCTAGTAATGAAAATGTAAGTCAACCATTAAAAAAATTATTGGCTTCTCAATCTTAGGAAATGTAAGTGGGAAATGAATAATATAGTTAAGAGACAAGGATAAATGAATTGCTAGTACAAGGCTAACAACTTCTTGCCCCTATCGAATGTGAGGAAAGAATGAGCTGAGGTGGGTGATGGGAAAAGATGATGAGGGGATTTTGTCTTAGGGGATGAAAAGAAATCAATAAGTATCAGTGAAGTGATACTTGCTCAGTATGTCCTTCAATGTCTGACATTCTTCAGTTCGGTGTCCAAGAACATGATGATATTCACAATATGGTACGTTAGAGTCTTTAGGATAGATGACCAACCTATTTGAAGGTGGTAAGAGTATAAGGCCTTTGTTTAAAATTATTTGAAGTATCCTTTTGCATTTAGGTGGTGGATGGATAGGAAACTTGAGTTTTTTTAATTTGTAAGGTCATTTTCATTTACTAGATTCTCTTTTTTCATTAATGGAAGGGGGAAGAGAACCCATGGGGATCTTTGCATCCTTATTATTAGAATTAGGTAGTGGTTGTTCACATGGAAGGAGTATGTTCAACTCAAGAGGAGAATCAAAGATCATTGTACCATCATTGTGAAGTCTCCAATATTCAAAAAGTATCTTGTCAACATGATGAGGATCTTGATATTGTAATCGGGTGATCTCACAATAGTGGTTTACAATTTTTGGCCAAACTGGACACTGAAATAATTTTTTTTAACTAAATCTTCACTTTCGGGCAACAATAGCAACTAAACTGTGAGGAATTTGAAGATGATGTAAACTAGAGTTTTATGAAATTTTGTTTGTAGATTCTAAATATATTTTTTTCAATTTTTTTTAATCAGATTGCACTTCTTTTTCCATCTCCATAGAAAACTATTTTTTTTCAGAAAACAACATTTTATAAAGCGACTCTCACCATATAACACATAACTTTTTTTCCATAAAGGATAAAATTCTAATTCTTTTGAATTTAGATTTGTAACTCTGATATCTAGTGCTTCCACTTGGTTAGATAGTTTCTTATTGAATATTTTTTCTTTAATCAAGTTTTGAAGTCAAACCAATTACAATTCAGACATAGCGTGACTGTATAACACCTAACTTTTTTTGTACGCATCAAATTTTTTTTTTTTATTTGCTGGATCAAGGACTTCAATATTTGGTGCACTCATTTTTTTTTATTTTATTTTTTTGGATAATCTACTATTTTTCCACATGTGTAGAACAAAGAGCTTTATTTTCAGTGAAAAACCTACATTCACAAGAAATAAAAAAAAATATAATAATTAAATTTAATTTAATTAAATTTATAATTTTTGGAAAGATTATAATAAGGAATACATAGTTACAAAAAATAAATTTTAAATGAATTCATTTGATCCTCCAAAAGGTAAATCAAAAGTGGTTTTTAATCAACTTTTTGATAGGTGTAAAGGAGACTCCATTATAGGTATGGTTTAAAACTAGTAGGTTTCTATCCAAGGGGATTTGATCTATGGTAGTTTGATCAAACCCTGTTCAATTGGAATTCTTTAAATGTAACTTTTTAAGGGTGAAATCATTATATTTTCTAAAAATATGTGATTTTAGCAAAAATCAGAATCTGCTAGAAATTATAAACCACTATTCTGACAACACCCAATCTTGTTCTATTTTCATCTATTGATTTTTGTTCTAGAAGTTGGTGAATGTCATGTTTAATTGTTGTATCACATCCTTGTTGGCTTAAGATAGTAAATCCTTTACCATATGTTTCTTCAAGGTTGATTGGTATGTTTGTAACTTTATGATCATAAAATGGTTGAGGATGTGGTTATGTAAAGGAACTAGGCCTACCTATTGAGGGGAACTTAGGTCTGTCATTCATTTTAGGATGTAAGTATCCAAAGTTATCAACAGGTGCAATAGTAAGAAGGTTTGAATGTTTCATGGATGGGTAAAAGGTTTCATTGGCTTCAAGGTTTTCAAGGCATTCATTTTAGAACTTGTTCATGCTTGTAAGGCCCCATCTTGCATGTGATTAGTAGATCTTTAATCTATTTTATGTGTTCCTAAATAGATGGTAAGATGTATTGTGGATGAAAAATAGTGTGATTATTTTATAATATTCTTGCTTATCATTCTAATATTTTATTTATTCTATCATGAAGGATATTGGAATAGTAAATTGTAAATAGGAGTTGGAATTGTAAATGAAATGGTTGCAAAATTAAATCTTATTTCAGCTATCAAATTAATATGATATGTGATTGTTGCTTATGGTTTCAATGATAACGTGCAGGAAAGGAAGAGCCAATATGAGAAGGGAAGACCATTGGGTAGATCAAAAGATATCTTCTTGTGGTGATGAATTTGACCCCCCTTTCAAGGCTTAAAGGAAATAGAGTTAACTAGTTGATAGAGTAAGGTGGTAAGGGTTGATTTAAAAAAATTATTTATATTTTGGGTTGAGAGGGTAGTTATTTGTGTTCCAAGTGAGTTGTAAGTTGAGGGATAAGGTTTAGAAACCATTATCCAAGTTGAAATTCGGATAGATCTTTAAATGGGTCTTTACAGAGGGTTGTTGGTCAATTTCCTTGGTTGGAGTGAAAAAATAGACCCTTTAGGGTCTATACCATAGTGGTAGGGGTCAAGTAGGCATACAATAGTGCCCTTAGGACATGATTTGACCCTTGAAAAGTCCTCATTATGGAAAGTGACGAGTTTTGAAGAGAGGATGTGATCAAAAGGTGGAGGAGATGTCCAAGTGCATGTTTCTTCTTCAATAAGGAAAAGACTCTCATTGATGGAGGTAGGTACACTTCACACCTCCCCATTCAAGGCTTGTAAGTTGAAATTTCTATATATCCTAGAGAGGAAGGAAGAGTGGGGTGTTACCCACTTCTCCTATTTGGAGAACTTTAGTGAAGATGATAGAAAGAAGGAAGAGAGGAGAGGAGAATTCTTTTGAGGAGATAGTGCTAAAGATGGCTTGGCCTAGAGAGAAAGGAAGAATAAAAGAGTTGAATTCCCACACCCAAGAGAGAAGAGATAAGTTCTTCCTTGTTCCATTTGCTTCTTTTTTTTATTTGTTGTAAGAAAGTTGTATATTGCATAGATTATGGTTGAGATAGAGAGTAGAAAATGTAGATAGAGGAGATTTGGGGTTATGTCATTCTTATTCCTTTGTAAAAATTTGAAAGAAACTCCATTCATTAGCTTGGAGCTAAGATATTTCCTTGCTCGAGGGTATGGCTAGAGTCCATGAGGCTCCATGACGCCATTACGGTAGGGTGGAGAGCAAGTCTTAATCAGTTATGTGTCTTTTATTGTATTTCTTCAAATTTGTTTTTAATATGGAAGCTACTATTTTTTTGTAACATGAAAGAGAATGGAAAAGAGCAAGCCATGCTAGTTTGTGTGTTCTTTATTGTGTGCTAAATAATGTTGAAATATTGTAGAATATGTCTCTTGTAAAAACAAAAATATTGAAGAATGGAAAGAAGATCCCTAATCACTGGCATGATTGTTTCATTTCTATGTTGATTAGCAATGTTGAAAGTTTGAGTAATGAGAATGGTATCTTGTGATCATAAAAGAAGGATATATTCTATGAAGCTATACTTAGCAAATGGACAGGATATATATATATATATATAAATATTTTCTTTGTGAAGGAAGGAATTTTTGCTTGTCTTCCTACGTTTAGTTGTGTATTGTATTAGGAGAAGAACTCTGGTGCTTGCACTATTAAGAATGTATCTATTTAAGTATGAAGGAAATAATCCTTGATGAGTGATATCAGCATTAATCTAAACTACTTCAAATAATACTCATTTGGTCATTTCACTTCACAAAAATTTCTTACTGTACATGTTGAATTTGTATACTTCATGAATTTGTTCTCTTGGGTTAGTCCAAGAGTAAGTTGAGCTTTAACAACCCACAAACGCAATGGTTATTTTGGCATTACTTAGGTTTGGCACAATAATGAAGTGGAGCCTTTTCAAGAGCGTAACCCATATTCAAATCCCACTCACTGTAAAATGGAAATCAATAACTCCAACAAACATAAGGTAAGGCTGCAACCAAATAAATGTACGGTATTGAGAGGAATCCATCCATATTTAGAAACCAAATAGTATAAACCTCAGTCAGATTCGTCAGTAATACTATTTTGTAACCAATTAAAATGTTTAGGTATATATTAAAAATCCAACATAGAAAAAGGGAAAATAAATAAATCAAAAAGAAAAGTTATATTGGATTAAAATGTCAGATAGGCATGTTTGCAATCACCTAAGATATCAATATGTCATATGGGAAGAAAGTGTAAAGAGCGGCACTATGAGAAGATCCTGACTATAGGGATATGTCTCGATCTCCCAATTAATCCAACTCATCCTTTTTATTTATGCTTGGCTTCAGTCTACTAATGACATTCGACCATGTCACAGAAAGCATAGATTCACTCCACTAACTCCCCATTGGTGAGAAACCATGTGAGAAATAAAAAAAGGGGTGTTAACCTAATGAAGATATAATAGACGCTAAGCAATAAATATATATATATAAAAGGATATCTGATTTTAATATATATATATATATATATATATATATATATACATTTGTATCCTCCGGCCTATGATGTGTTACAGAAAGTAGACCTTGTTTGCATTGCATACTGCAATATGTCTTCTTTATATTTGTATATATTCGTGGGTGCCAAGTCGACCCGGACCTGCATAATTGGCAAGGATGGACTAATTGTTTGATGTTTTCACTTGTTTTGCTTTCTCTTTTCCCTGCATCGACATCAAAATCATTTACATTTGAGAAGTTGGAGCTGGGGCTCTGAATCAAAACAGTAATAGGAAGTGTGAGCATGAAATTGTGATTTCAAGAATCTACAATTTAATTAATTCCTAACCTCTCCCTATTGCTAGACACATTTACTCCTTGGGGAACATCTTATCATAGTTGTCTATTCATAGTTGCTCCTTGCATGAAATCTCGAAGTCATTTCTACGCATGTCAGACTGAGTTGAGTGAGTATTTAAAGCCTAGTCGTAAATCATAAACTATTTCACCAACTCAAACTAGAGAGGACGTAAGATGACAAGAGGGAAAATTTGAGAAGCTAGAGATGATATATGATGAATGATAACTAAAGAATTCTTGGAGTAGTAACCATCCAGCCTTCCTCTCCTTGTTAATTCATAGGATATTTGGTAGATTTCATGATAAAAAAATATATATATATCCTTTGGTCTTTTGGGCGCACTAAGAATGGTTATAATTTAAGATCACTTTTATTATTTTGTCTTCATGGTTTGCTGGAACACTTCCTTCTTCTTTCTTTTCATACCGTATATTGTTGGTCATGGACTCGCTTACTGTAACAGCAGAGTTTCCATTAGTTTTGACAGTAGAATTAATTGGTAGGTATGGGAAAATGTTTTTTGGAGGTCATTGAATTTAAAACTGTGGGTCAATCTACTCCCTCTGACAAGAATCTATGGCCATCTCATGTGGTCGTCATTTTTGTTTCATCAATATGTTTGAGTTATGAAGTCATTAATAAATCCTTCCTCTACAAGGAAGACTCTGACAAGCAAACCTGTAGGCTAGTAATTTCACATCTTATTTTGGGTTTCGGTGTATGGAGATTAATGGAGTCAGAAAGCTTTTTTTTTCAGGAAATCACTTATATATGTCCTTGCATTTCAGATTCCCCATGCAACAATTAGGTGCATCTTTCAATGCCTTATAATGAAGAGAAGACTTCTTCCCTACCTAATTAGTTTTTAGTTTTACACTATTGCTATGTGGATTGCACGTATGTCTATGTGTATATATGAGTGTGTATGTATATATGTATATACGTACACATATGTGTGTACAATTCTCTTTATTTATTTTTTGTTTCTTGATTTTTTTTATAAACTCTAAATTGGATACAACACCACATAGGCTATTTAAGATTTTACACTCTCATATGCAAGTGTCGCAGCTGTAACAGACTATAGAAAGGTACCAGAAAATTATTTAAGCTTAAAAGGTTCCATATTCAAGTGCTGCAGCTATGACAGCTTCCAGTGGTATTGGAGAGTTATTTAAGTTCCTACACCATCCTGTACGTAAATGGCATTCATTAATTATAAATGTGAAAGAATGGATTGACATTATTTTCATCAGGAATCATAGCGGGTATATCTGCCTCAAGGATAACTATATTTAATTTGAATCCTAAATTATTGATAACCATAGAGTTAGCAATGTTATACGTGTTTGCATTAGTATCACTTTCTAGAGGGATGAATCTTATCCCCTTTCTGCTAAGCATTCGTAAATTTTGTTCACATTAGTGATTCGAGAAATTCGTAACAATATCGTTATAACATAGTTAGTGTAGAAGATAAAGTTAATCATTATTAAAAAACCAAAAAAAAAAAAAACTACGAAGGAAATTTTTGCTGTAATGAGGGAGGCGTTGGAAAATTTCCATGTTTGGAGCTCCACATCTACTCCATTTATTTCAATTTTTAAAAGTCTTCTCAAATCTTCATGCTTAAATAATCCCTTTAAAGAATAAGAGAATATATCCCCGCTCATATTAATTTAGAATAAAGTAAGGGTATGTAAAATATATTATTTTAAGGGTAAGTAAGGGTTGAGTATTTTTACCATACCTTTCTTGAAATAATATATATATATATATATATATATATATATATATATGAAATAATTAACTTAATTGAAAAAATGTAATCATTATTATTATGATAATTTTAAATTATTATAAAAATTATTTATTTATAATAATTTTAAATTACTTCATAAGGGAAATGGAATATATTTGTGCAAATAAATTAACTATTTATTATATTATGGATATGAATTCGAATAGTTGACAATTATCAAAATAGATTAAACAATACTAATAAATCTCATCTTTCGAGTTTAAAGGAACATTAATATTAACAATCACTTTATTTGAAGCAATAGAGTAACGGTAAAAAAAAGAAAAAACTTAGCAGCACAATAAACAAGACTAGTACTAATTTTAATGTCCAGTGATCAAGTGGTTACCAGACAAATTATTTAGGAGACTTGGATTAGCTATTGGAATTTATAGTCCCCATGCTCATTATATATATATCCATAATATTAATGTTGTGACTGGTATTAGTGTTGATATTAACAAAAGGGTTGGTGGTTGCTTATGATCCATTTAACCTAAGTAGTTATAACCATATTTTGGTTGAATTTCACAAGAAGATCTAGTAAGCTTTAGTTTTATAATACTCACCAATTTCAATCCAAGACTCTTGTCATCTAGATGACCCAAGACTGTATAAGATATTGTGTGTCAAGCAAACCCTAGCAATGTTTAGCAAACAATTTCTATTTAGATAAATTTTACGCTTTATTTTCAGAAGTGACTCTCATTTGGGTGCTCAACTCATATCATAGTTAATGTTGCACCTCAATTATCTAAAGCCGATAACGTTTGTATTAAAAAAAAATTGTTGGGTTTTTATTGCAAAATTTATGGGCATGACACTTGGTATCAGAGCCCTAGGTTGCAACTCTAGGGAACTCTGGGAATAGATTGGGAATTAAGGATGGTGATTGTGTGGGAAAATGTGCAAACCATCTTATGTTAAGTAGAATGAGATGTTGATAAGAAAAAATATAAGGGGTTTACATGGAGTAGCAAGGGATAGCTTAGGTAGAAATATTTGACCCAAATAAAGTTATAAATTGCAAAATTGACCATTATAAAGGGGTCAAGTAAGTATTAATTAATGAAATTAATTTTATTTTATTTTGAAGAAACTCAATCTAAACATATCCCCCTTTATTTAAATAAGGAAGGTGAATGAATTTTACCTCGTATAAGTCAAGTTAACACGGGTTATGATGTCATAAGACATTAAATTTTCTTAAACTTTTGAAAAGGTATAATTGAGATCTAAAACATGGTCTTTATGTAAAAAAAAAATCATGAATAGTGCAATAGGACATCGTGATTTATAGTATTAAAGAAATATTAAATTTTGGATGATCCTTCGAGATCGTTATTTTTTTTATTTTTTATTTTTATTTTTTATTTTTTTTAAATGCAATAACGCAACTTCTCAAGGATATGGTGGTTGTCAAGCGAACCCTAGAAATGTTTAGCAAACAAATTCTATTTAGATAAATTTTACACTTTAGTTTGATAAGTGACTCTCATTTGGGTGCTCAACTCATATCATAGTTAATGTTGCACCTCAATTATCTAAAGCCGATATTTAGTTTAACGTTTGTATTAAAAAAAAATTGTGGGTTTTTTATTGCAAAAATTATGGGCATGACAATGCTATCATCATCTTCTCCAATGATGCCCATGTCACAAGGAGGACAATAATGAGGATTTGAAGTAGCATGAGGAAGCTCAAGGTCATTAGGATCACAACCAAAGGCACAATTGGACATGTTTACTAAGGATTTCTATGAATTCCAAAACTTGTTAAAAGAAAAATCCATGATGACAATGAATAAAACTAAAATAAGATGTAAGAAAGAAGAGAAAATAGACAATCTAGAAATTATAACCGAAAGTAAATACAGAAAAATGTAATGTAGAAAATACCCAAAAAATGCCTGAAAATGTAGTTTAAAATGTGCAAGTGGAATGATTCGCCCAAGGTGGAAAACATGTCTAGGTATAAAATTTTCTTTGTGTTCTTCAAAAAAATTAAAATGATTTTAATCCTTTTTATATGTAAATTGAAGATCCAAATGGATATTTTTAGTTTTAATCATTTGTTATGCACAAATGAAGTCTAAATGACTCATTCACTAATGTGATTTTAGAAACCCTGGGATGCAAAAACAAAACAAAACATAATTGAATGTTGATGCAAAGGACACCTAGGATGCAAGATACAATTAAAATCAAAAAGATAAAGTGTTCAATATGCAGGTTCACCAAAATGAACCATCTATTTTGAGGTTCTATGTACTTATCTTACACTCTTAGGATCTTTCACCTAAAAGGAGAGAGATTGAACACTAAAAATGTGGCGGTTCACTCAAATAAAGGATTGTATGATATGATTAAGACTAAATGGAATAATGTGGATGCAACGAAGTACTAAAATTAATTGATTATGAATGAAAAACCTATGAAATATGCAATGTTTGAAAACACAATGAGATATGCAGAAAATGAAATAGAGATGGAAACTAATATAAACAAAGCTGAACAAGGTAAAACAGAGTGCACCTGGGAATTGGATGATAAATCTGGAATGCTCTAAATGCTGGTAGAAATTAATGTAAATCACTAGTGGGACTCATTCACCATTGATGGTGAATTGGTCATGCTACTGACAAAAACAATTAAAAATTAAATTTTGACTGTTAGGAACTAGAATCTGAAGAAACCAACTTTTTCATCCCTAAGGTGGGACTCATTTTCCACTAATGGTGAATTATTCCTCCTCCAACATTATTTGAAATCAAGGGCCAATTCTATAGCTCTAGATCTACACTTGTCTTCTTGTTGTGTTGACCAAGTCAAATCTGCAGAAAACTGGTTGTAGGTTGTCTCCAAGCTTGAAATATGGTTTGGTTGACTTGAAACACTTTTCTGACTTCTTGAACACCTTTCAAAACCTAATTTCTTCACAAATCTACCTACAAAAGTTTTTAAAAACACATGCAAAAGGGAGAAAATGTTTAAGGGTTAGAGTATAGGGCTTTGCCTTGGTCAAATCCTACTTTGGTAATCAAACCCTTAATGAAGAAATGAAATGAAATGAACAAGGAATAATCAATAAACAATATGAAAATGCCCTAAACTCACCACAACCTTGTTGAAGAAATCTGAAGATATATCAATGGCTACTCCAAGATCCTTGATAAATGCTTGATTGAGTGATACAAAGTGCTTGAGTGCTTCGATGAATAGGTGAACTAGTGAACTTGATGAATGTGGGTTAAAATGAGATGAAAAAACACTTATTTGTACACACTTATGCCCTAATAACCCAATAATACCTCATCATAGGATGACATAAAGCATTTTTGAATAAAAACCTAAAAGAAAACTTGAATTATTTTTATTTTGGAGCCAAAAGGGACTCATTTTCCACCCATGGTGAATGGGTTCCACCTAAGGCTTGTAAGTAGGTGTTAGGAATTAATTCATATTTAATGTTGCTTGCCAGTTTTACATTAAAAAATAAACTTAATTAATTCTTATGACTGGATAAAGGGTGAAATAAAGCATAACAAAGGTGTAAGTAGTGAAATCAAGCCTAGAAAAGCATGAAATATTGTTAGAAGACTTTACAAAACTTTAGAATATGACTTGATAAGTGATGAAAAGGTGATTTTGAGGTGAATTGTGATGAAAAGTGTCTAGAATAGTGTATAAATGTGTTACAACACTTCACAACACCTTCACAATATGTCATTATTTCAATATTTAGGACCCAATGTGAATGCATAAGTTACATTGCAACATTAAATCAAAGAAAAATAAGTCAAACATCACAAGAGAAAGACCTAAAAGACCATGAAAATTTCCATGATCTATTTTTGTATGGTACATGCTCCAAGGCACTTTTCAAACTCTTCAAATGCTCAATTGATCAAAAAATGCTTACAATTTTTATCTTATACACAATCAATTTTTGGGTATGTGTAGGATCATGATGGGCCAAAAAGTGGCGATATGATGGGTATGTGTAGGGTATGTGGCTGATGACTTTTTTTTTACCCAAAATTGATGAAATAAAAAGGATTTTCAAATAATATTCATAGTTTTCCACTAATATAAATTATGTTTTACTTTGAATTTAAGAAATAATTATTATTCATTTTCTACTTGAATTAAGACTAATGTCTTGATTGATAGACTAATAGAAAGATATCTATAGATTTAAAATGGTATCACACTTTTTTAAATCTAAAACATGCATCACATTCTATGCTTCACATACTATAGGATTTAAAATAAAAATAAAAAAATTCATGAAGTTTTGACCAAGTTAAGGTGGTCAGACATATGAGTTTTTATATTTTTTAAAAGTTTTAATTAAAAAATCATAATTAATTATTTACTTAGAATAAAATTACAAAAAATATTCATCACATTAGGACATGATTCCTCTACTTATATCTAAAATCTTACAAAAAATTATTATCATTTTATTGTGGTTATGATGGTTAGACAAACACCTTCTTTTTTTTTCCCTAAAATTGAAGTACTACTACATTGAAATTTCACATTTTCACCAAATAGATTTAAAAAAAAAACCTAGTCGTTTAGAAACTATATTCAACTTTCTTTAGATTCTATTGTTACATATTTTTGAAATAATTTACATAACTTATTCATTTTTTTGCTTCAAGTTTCCTAACTCTAATTTTTCTAATTTTTTGCCACTTAAGGGCCTATATTTTACATGATGATCCTGCACATACCCTTTCCCTAAAATGCATCAAATGTAGTAGAAATCAAAAAGCTACTAAAAAACATTCTTCTCAACATAGAAAACCCTAATTTGGTCCACAATTTATCATGCCAACATGTTTTCTTCCGGTTCCTTTTCCATAACCTATGATTATTCATTCTTCACATTCCATCCCCATTCTAGCCTCTAACACGTTTTTCATTAAGAGGATTCTTTATAATTTTTTCATAATTCTCCCACTAGGACCATGGTAGGTCTAATTTCCAAAGCCTTTTTCTATATCGGATGAGGGAATAGACACATAATTAATTTTAGGTTCTTCTTCTTCTTTCTTCTTCCATATCTTATTCATTTCCTGCTTCATCTCTTCTTTTCCAATATTCTTTACTAGTTCATTCTTCTCTACTAAGCAGATTGTTTTCCCTTCTTACTTCTGCAAACCTTTGAGACATGTCCAAGTTTTTTATAATTATAGTAGAAAATACTTTTTTGATTAGTCTAACCTCCATTACTTCTCAATATACATTGATTTTATTTGTGTCCATATTTGTTATAGGTATAGTAGTAGCCATTAAAATATTGATTCATTTTGCCTCTATTAAACCTTTTCATCATCACTTGAATGATCATTCTCACCTAAGACTTGTATTCCGTAATTTTATTTCCCAATTTCTTACATACAAAACATTGTCTGGTAGAGGGACTAGAAAACTGATTCTTCCTACTCCTACATTATGTTGCCTTATGACCATATTTATTATAGGAAAAAAAATAACCATTGAAAGAGGGATACCTTTGTGCATTAGATTGTCTCACAAGCACTCTCCTTGAAAAACTTCTTGAATTTCCCATTTGCTTCCATTTGTCCCGAGTCATTTGATTGTCATTAAAACTTTCACCTGCATCATTTCCCAAGCCAAATTTGTCTTTACTTGGTTTTTTTCTTGCATGTAGTTCTCCAAGCTTATCGGAGCTATATCTAAAGTTATTCTCATAATTTTTTCATTATCCAATTTTACTCTCAAGTTTACTACCTCTTGTTCAAATTTAGAGTATCCATCAGATTTATTTTGCACCATTGTGTTCAGACATTCTTCAATTCTCTTATTTTCTTCTACAAGCACTTTCAATCTAATTATCTCTTGTTTCAGTTTCTCACTCATTTCTTTGTGTCTTTCCTTCAATTTATTTAATTTTTCTTTCATCTTCTAGACACATTCTTTTTCTTCATCAAGATTCTCTTTCATATCTTTATTTTCATTTTCAACTTTTTGAAGATCCTCAAGTATAGTCCAAAGTTCATTATCATCCAATTAACCAAATCTATGATATCAATTGTTAATAGGTGTAGGAAAACTAAGATGGGGGTGAATTAGGTGTCATAGAAATTCAAACTTAAAACTTCAACACCTATCAATTCCACAACCACACTATTCTATTACTAAGCATGATCATGAAATGTAGAAAACAAAAAGTAAAATTAATACATTGAACACTAGATTTTATGTGGGAAACCCAAAGAAGGAAAAAAATAGTGAGGATTAACTCAAAATATATAATAGTTCCAAAACTTAATATATAAGACTCACTTCCATGAAAAGGACTCATTTTATAGATACAAAATCTCACTACTTACAAGGAAGACTCACTACCTACAAAAAGATTCACAAAAAAAAATTCGGTTGCACAACCAAAATGAAATGAAAATAGTGCACCTAACAAGTGTTGATACAGTTTCAGTGATGCTCAATAGACTGACTTAACACACATGCCCCTTTTACTCTTCTTCACTTTCAAATTTGCTACTGCTTCATCGATTTACACACATACACTTTAATATTCAACCCTGTCAAATATATATACTTGATTCATCCAAAAGCATCATTTAGGTCATCCTAATTAGATGCATTTCTTTGCTTACCAAAAATACTAAACGGCTGGCTTCAAGCATTCACAAAATCTTCCCAAGTGGAAATTCAAATTCTTAATACACTCCTACATCATGTCGACATAGACCTAAGATAGGTCTCACATATATCTCCATAACAAAATTAATTCACCATATCGTGAGTAATTCAACAAGTTGGTCAGAAATGGACTTCATTACAAAAATTAATCAATACAATAATGCCAATGCATTGTACAAGCACTAGGGAAAAATAAATTTTGAATATACATTCCTTTAGCAACGATAAATAGTTTCCCAAAAATGCATGTAGTAACATTCAACTAGGGAGGATTATAGACTACAATGCCATACAGTATCTATGCTTGAATACCAATTCAAATTCTAGACAAAAATACTAGATCAAGCACTAAATTAGACTTGGAATCACAACATGGTGACATTAGTGACAACAAAAAACTATAGAGATGATCATTATGCTTTATTACTCCTACATATGTGAGCCCCCAAGCATGGAAAATGAGAATCTTATTAGGTTCCTATACTATATCAAAGCTATCTCCCTATCAAGCACCACAAAATATAAAACAAAAAATTGTTCATGAGGCCTTGAAAAGGGTTCAAGCTTAATGAGGTTAGAAATTTGTGTTATGCTAAACACTTATGAACACAAACGCGAGTAAACATGATCAAAGGGACGTTGCTTAGTTCACATAAGGTCTTGTCTTAGGGAACATTGTGCCTAATGTCTCCAAGTCAGGACAAGTCAAGGATAAAAGATCCATAACATAAGGAATGCAATGTGTAGCATCACCACTCAGAGGAAATTTTTATGCTAAGAAATATCATACTCATAGAGGAAATCAAACCCAATAAAACCATGAAGAAAAATATACATCACAAGAACAAATAAAATTTCACAATAAAACATAAGAAATGCCAAAATTTTGAAAAATAATAATGCCAATGTATGCTCCCACTTTAAATAAATTACTAACACTATTGGTGTTAGAAATAACATTAAATTAGACAACAATCAAAGCTAAAAAATAAACAGATATGAGAGCTTATTCAGAAATCCCCATGCCAAGTCATATCTTTCCAACTGAAGCTACCTCATAAAATAGAGAGGAAGGGGTTGCCCCCAAAATTAAATCTCGAATTGTATAAGGGGTCCATAGATTTTGGGTTAGTATGACATTGCTACAATGTGATTATAGAGATAGAAAATGTCATCATTCTCCAAATACTCACAAAACATGAATAATGACACTTAGAGATTGAAAAAAATAATAATATTTTGGATCAACATGGAAGAGACCTAAATGTCTTGATGCCTTGCCCCATCCCTAAAAGGAAAACACAAGTCAAAACAAAAGGTAAATGTTTATGACATATAGAAGAATGTAGATACAAGTAAAGGAGTGCACATGAAGAGAGATACTTTAAATAGAAAAGTAGAAGGGGATCACTTTATGCACATGAAAGCATATAAATAATATGAAAAGAAAACTAAAGAAAAGACTAGTAAGGAACATGTGATTCAACCTATAGCAGGTCATCCACATCCTAATATTGATCGAGGTATATATGGAACGTGAAAAACTAGACAAGGGGACAACATGAAGTGTCAAACTAGGACAAGGCTATCTAACCACTTGTTCCACTAAGTTTGAGACAAGGATGAGTTGAGATAAGTGATGAGAATGAGCTCCTCAAAATAAAGAGAATGATTTGAAATGAATGTAAAGTATCTAATAGTCGGTATTCCATGATCCTACAACTATTACAAGGCAAGAAGAAAAGTTCATGTATTTGTTATCCAACCATTTTATCATAAGAATCATGATCATTAGGATAAAACTCTTACAGTATTCCCTTTAAGGTATGAGACTCATTAGTAAGGTTCCCAAGAGTTATATTATATGCACAATATTTCATGTTCTTAGACTTGTTACACTTACTAGGAGGTGGCAATGTAAGCCATCCTGGAAGAAGAAGATGTTCAATTTTCCATTCAATTTGTGTTTTAGTATGTAGGAATTGATTTTTTTTCATTTATTTGACTTTCTTTCCCAAACAGTTTCCTTCCAACACATCTAGCAACCATATTTGTTTAATGCCTCTTACAAATGCATTAATATCTCTTACAACCCTCTTACATCTCAACCACATGCATTAACTATGAAAATTCTCCAAAATGTGCTCCATCCTCACACATTATATTTGTGACAAGTGTCACAATCTTATTGAATCCACAATCATCCATAATATTAGCATTATCACTATAGGCACTTTCATCTTCATCTCCAACACTTGCATCTTTGCATCTTCGTCACCATCTTCAAAGGATGAAGAAGGTTCTCAAAAGGGGTTGGGAAAGGTCTACATTCTAGATAAAAGTAGCACCAATTTCCCCATGGGATGATGGTTTGAGTAGTTTAGGAATAAATTTATGTTTATCTTGCTTGTAGTTTCATGTTAGTTTGATAATATTGCCATTTCCTTTACATTGTTCAACAATTTCATGGCAAAGGATTTTATTTCATTTGTTGAATATTGACTAATTTAACTCATATTTGTCAATCTTTGATAAATTTATATTTTAGCTTTCACATTTTTGTGCCCACCGTGGTTAATGCTTTGACAAAACTTTTATCAATACTTTGACAAATGTTGTTTGTTGCATATTTCAGAGTTTGTAGATTCCCTAAGTTTTAGCCTAAACATCTTAATTTGTTGAGCTTGATTTTTTGGAAAACATGCAAGTCAACATCAATTGTTCTACCAAGGAAAATCCACCGTCATCCATATTTCTAAATATATTCTTGTTGTCAGTCACCCTATTGATTTTTGTTCTCTAGTTATCCATTGTAACCATTCCTCTTGCTAAAAATACCTCTTTAGATTATCATTATTTCCTTTTCTTTTGTGTCTTGGATTGATGTTAGCTCTAGGCAAGGGGTGTTCTCCTTTTTGTTTGTTTAGTTGTTTGTACCTAGTTTTCATTTAAGCACAATCATCAAGCATGGAAAATATATTATATATATATAATGTTTGGATTGGTTTTCAAACTCCTAATTATTTTCTCTAGCACTCCATTAATAGATGTTGGGAGAAGACAACTAGATCAATAAATACTTAGATCTTGTGTGATAAATACTTTTCGGTTTTCATATAGGGATTAGTTAAAAAATCTAGAGACATGCAACAAAATGTTATGATTCAAAAAGCTTGTTCACAAATTCCCACCATGAAACTAATAATGTCCTCATATTACATATATCGATTTGAAGAGTCAATTTGAACATCGTAGCCTTCCTATGGTCAAAATTAAATGCTCCTTTAGATATGTACCCTCATAAAATCAAAAAGTATGAATCTCAACCATATGAATTTAATCTAATTTCTCGAAAGTGCCTGAAGCCTTTTGCAATGAATCCTATTTTGCCAAATAATTCATGTGCCCTCTAGATGCTTCCATTTTGGTGTAGGAAGAGAGGCCACAAGAAAATTTTGTGTTACTTGGATTTACATCTACAATTGCATTATCTTGAAATTTTATAAAGGTCATTTATTCATTAAAGTGTGATGAGATTTATCCAGAGTAATATGTCGTCTGTAGATGTATGTCATTGATATCTAAATATTTGTAATGGTATTATGATTACTTAAGATATATAGGTGTAATACTATCAAAGTGTTGGTATCATATTATCTATGATATAGATTCTACTATTTTTTCTCTGATATTGGTATGTGTGAGATGAGTATTATCAATATTGGTCAAATTATGCTTGATCCGTGAAGAATTGAAACATAACGAAGCCACTAATACTTGAATCTCAACAAGATCACTCAAATGAAATTGAAACTAAACATTTATCAAAATCTAACATACTAAATTATGAAATATTTTAAATCATATACTCTAATCCATCTAAAACCTATCCTATTGTAGAATTGGTTTCATGTTTATGTGTAACGATGACCCTTTCCCAATCCCATGATTAGTGATCTTGTTTCAGTCGATTACATGGAAGAGAATCAATGAAACCATTGTGATTGATGTATGAAAACCTAGTTTATGCTAACAATTAACATGATGAAAGCTAAGTTACCATGATTTCAATTAACATGATGCAAACTAAGTTACCATGACTTTATGCTAAATGATTAAGACATGCAAATGTTGAGCTAATACTAAGCTAATTCTAAGCTAAAAGATTCAAAACCCTAATTTATAATCAAGCTAATATGGATGCATGGAAGCCATTATTGGATTATCTAAGCTATTATGAAATGAAAACTAAGATAAGATAAAAGTGAATAAATTGAGAGTATGTATGCAAGTTAATTCAATAGAATAAGTTTAAAATTTAAAGATGGATACATTTGTCTCCAAATAGTGACCTATTTATAGGAAAGTAAAAAAGAAATGAAGGGTTGAGATAAAAAAAGCTTCATCTGTAGTTCAAGATGAAGGAGAGGAGAGACATGGATTATGGATTCTCATCAATGGAAGAGAATGCATGATTGGTTTTAATCAAGCGCTCACACTTGCCTCAAACAAACACACTTTTGTCCTGCTCATATAGGTCAAAGGCAACTTGCTCAAAAGGTTGAAGGTTTAGCTTGTTCAAGAAGCCAAGTGAGTTGATTAGAGGAGAAGTAATATTCCTCAGAATATTACCTTGGGTGAGGAGATATGGTTGGATGCCCCCTCGAGAGATCGATCAGAGAATAAAGTGTTCTGATCAAACTCACGATAGGTGAAAATCAGACTTCTCCTTGAGATGTTGGAGATTTTAGGCTGCTTTTTAACCAAAGATGTACAAATTTTCAGATTTCTAAGATGAAGATGATATATATGGCCCAATGTGCCCCAGCAGAAGAGGGATTTCTGGTGTGCTAGCTTAGATATTAATGTAGACAAATTTCATGATGTATAGACAATCATCAGCTATGGGTAACCTCATGTATATTTCGATGTAGATCACATAGATTTGATGCTTGGATAGAAATTTTAGTGAAGATAGAAGAATAAGAAGAATAATATGGATGGATTGACCATTCCTTTTGAGATTGATTCAAAAAGACCCAACAATTCCATGATCTATCGAGACTAAGTTATTGGGGATGGTGAAAAGATAATGCAAAATGCAGGATGGGTTGCTCACACTTTGAAATTCATATTTTCCATTTTTCATTATTGTTTGAGATAACACATAGATACAATGCATCAAGGTATTGATAACTAGAATGACATTGTATATAGTGTAACAGACTTTAACTTGACAAATAGATAGGATAGTTCTTGTTCACACCTTGACATATGATAACCTCATTGGAATGCAAGTTAGAGGATTAGAATATATTAGACCAAAGCATACATAATAGTCAACAATGTACTCCAAATGACCTTCCTACATACAACCAAGCAAGTATACGCCAAGATTATTTTACAAGAGTATCCATAGGCACAACAAACGAAAGATAATGATCGATGCCCTATTCCTTTCTCTCTAAATATTTTTTTTTAGAAATAATCAAGAGGTCCTTGGAATGGTTCATGAAGACAAATCATAAGAAAATATCAAGGAAAAAAAGTTAGTGTTATCTATAGCTCTTTCCTAGTTTATGTTTAGCTAATTTCTGATTTTTGATACTGATGTCCATCATAGGAAGGATACATCCTAGGACATATTTATCAAAGGTTGTTTGATGTTAGGATGATGATGCTAAGATTAGTCATTTCTATAAACTTCATTGATGTATTTACCTATGATCTAGACTTTTGATTTTGACATTTAAGTTCACACTTTACGACTTGTTATACTTGCTTTCTACTTGCTTCACCAAAGGTTAAAATTCATGTTCATTTATTATGAGTGAAAGTTTATTGGGGGTGAAATCAAAATAGGATGGATTGGTGTTGGATTTTCTAGAATATTTCAATGTTTTTGGTATTTTGAAATGTTTTGAGGTGGCTTTTGGTCTTTTCGAAGGTTTATGCACATGTTTATGTTTTTCAATTTTTTTGAGGTCATTTAGGGTTTTGTGAATGTTCTAAGGCTTTTTAGGTCCTTTGAATTTTTTTTATTGTTTTTGGATTTTCAAATTTCAAATGTTTTTGTGTTTTCTGAAAATATTTTGATGTTTTTGGGATTTCTAAATATTTGGATGTTTTTGGGTTTTTTGAATATTTGGATGTTTTTAGGTTTTCTGATTTTTTTTTAATGTTTTTGGGGTTTTTTGAGAATATTTGACTTATCTAGATGTTTAGGGTTTTCTAAGTTTCTAATTTATCTATATGTTTAGGGTTTTCTATGTTTTGACCAAGAACCTAACCTAAAGACATATCCTAGGGGCCTTGACAACTAATCATAGATTAGTCTTGCCTACGTTATACATACAAAGACCATATGGTTTGAGTGACTCAACCTATTTACAAGATTAAGATATGAAAATGTCAAAGATGCTAGTTTATTATTACAGACTCCTAAAGGACTAACCTAGGGTGTCTCGAGGGCACATCAATGATGGCATTTCCTATGTTTGAGCTAAGAGATGATGTACTTTGACAAGAGTACTATTTTTAGGATTTTTGATGTTCAACCTTTTTAGGTTTTTTTATGTTTTCTGGATGTTTTGGATTTTTTGTTTACAATTTTTTAAATGTTTATGGATTTTCACTATACAAGATTTTGCAAATGTTTCTTTGGATTTTTTGACATAATATTTTATGAATTTTTTTATTGTTTTATGATAAGACTCCCAATGACCTCAAGATATGCAAGAACCTGATTGTGACCCATAACAAAATTCCCCCATTGTGGCATGCTAGTCTATTTTGATAAAGGAAGGATAGAATGATCATGGAAATATACCAAGTAGGACTAAAGGGGTTAGGATACCTTATAATAACAAGAAATTATAAGCATGCAGATGAGGGATGAATGGTGATGTAAAGAATGAAAGGAACAAAAGAGCCAAAGAATAGATGGAGATGCTTTATTTACGTAAGGCACCTATTTGCTATGTTTTCACCAAGGTACTTGCACAAAGCTCCACCGAAGTGGTTTTCACTAGAGGATGATATTTTTCTTTACATTTTCAATCCTTTTTCTCATTTTTTAGATTTTGAAATTTTTTTTTTTTGTATTTTCTAATTTACACCCTTAAAGATTAGGCATAAAAATTTTTGAGATGCAAGTTGTTAGTTGGATCCTACAAGGGTTCTCCTTCAGGGATAGATAATTTGTATGCTCCTGATCCGTAGCTTGTTTTGATGAAAAAGAAACCCAACTAGTCAGGCTCAAAATTTCCTTTACTATCTTTATTGTAGAAGTTGAGAAACCAACCTCACAGACCCTAGTGAACACCTACAAGCAATAAATTATCACAAAGAAAGAAAGATGTATACAACAAAAAATATTCTTTGCAAGCCTCAAGTAGAAAATTGCATTAAGAGAATGAATAATTACAATTAGATCAATCCTCAAGAAAGGAGATAAAACCCTAAAAGGAAACCCTAGTGTGCACACTTAATAATTAATAATTAATTAATTATTAATGTTCCTAAGTTTGGATTAAGTAAACCTAAAGTGATTTAAGTGACTTAATTAATTAACCTATATGATTGAATTAATTAAGTGAAATGACTTATTACTCTAACACCCCCCTAAGATGAACTTAGGGAGTAGCTAAAACACTAGGAAAAGATGCATAAAAGAAAATATGGGTCTCAACAAAAAGGTCTGATCAAGTACCCATGTACAAATGCAATCCAAACTAAATCAAATGGGATAAAGGAGAAAACCATGTGGGAACAAAAATCTTCTCCAAAATAGAATTCAGAAAACAACTAAGTGATGAAACATGGAGGAATCCATAAGACCCCCCAAGGACACCATCCATCACAAAGATACATGAATAAACTACCCTTGAAGAGAGGAAGAAAGAGACCACATAGCCCCCCGATAATGAAGTAGCTCCAAAAATATTGAAGAAACCAAATATTGAAGAAACCAAATATCCATAGAAGTAGGTGTGACCTCAACCAATGAAGAAGTCAAAGTAGGTGAATAATGAAGACAAACCTCTAAAGATGAATGATCAACTAGGTCCTGCTACACTAAAATTAAATAAACCACATTTGTAGCCATAGAAGTATCAACAACTACAATAGTAGGTGGAGGAGATGGAATGGATGGCTGAAGAACAAGATCAGAAGTGAGAACTCCAATTTTCAAGAAGCCAAATGTCTCCTCTATATGATGATTTACACTAGAAGTGTGATGAATAGTTGTAGGAACAAAAGCACCATCAGTAGAAAAATCTACAAAGGAATAGAACCAATATGAGTGATCCACCACCCTAGTAGCAATAACCACTCTACTCTCCAAGTCTTTGATGATAACAGAATTAGGTGTGAACTCCACAGATCTCCCATCGCCTCCATGTGTGATCTTATATATGGAAAGAATGTTTTTCGTCAAATGAGAAATACACAAGACATCCTGAAAGGTGTTGTCCTTAAAACTAATAGACCCTTTCCCTATAATTCTCATGTATGTATTGTTTCCCATCAAAATAGGATACATAGTTCAAGGCTCAAAGGAAGTGAGCATAGACTGTGAAGATGCCATATGATGAGATTCTTCTGAATCTAGAAGCCATCTCCCTAATCCAAGACCTGAATAAGCACAAAGAGAATGTCCCTTAATATATGTTGAAGTATATAAACTAGTTTTTCCCTTATCATGCTGCTCTAAAGAAGAAGAATGAGGGGAAGGAGATGATCTAGACATCCTAGAAGGAAAATCAATTTGATTTTTTTGAAGAAGATGCTTTAGCTCATCAATGTCCTTCTTATAGCAACTATGTTTTGCATGTCCTTCCCTCTTGCAATATGTACATGTAACCTTCTCCTTCTTAGATGATTTCCCCTTAGAAGAGGAGGATGGATCTGAGGACTCATTTTTCTGCTCATGAGATTTGGAATCCTTTTGTTTATGTTTCTTTCCTTTGCCTGTAGAAGCCTTATGATCTTTGGGCTCCTATGATGCAATAAGTGTTTGTGATGAAGAGGGCTTCAACTTGCCTATGATAGAAAACTTGGCCTACTCTCAAGTGATAGAAGATGTAAAATCATCAAAATAAGTCATAGTAAATCTAGTACCAAGTGCATCCCTAGTGGCATAAAAGGTAGATACAAAAACTGAATAATCTTGTCAAAGCTTAGAATGAACGGACAATATCAACTAAGAGTCTTCCTTCTAAACACCACACTAAGAAAGTTGCAATCTAAGAGACTTAAGCTTTGTGAAGAACTCTAGCATGTTAGCCAAATCCCTAGGATTCTATCCAATAAGCTCATTTTACAAAAGAAACCCTCTTATAGTATCCTACTTCCTGAAAAAAGACTCCAAATTAGTCTAGATCTGATTGGGTGTAGTGTGATAATCCACATGGAAGAGAAGATCTAAAGAAATAGACAAGCATAATTTCTCAAAATCCTCGTCAAACCTATTAAACCATTTTCTCTTTTCAGTAGCACTTGTCATTTCAACCTATGTACCCATGGTCACCCTATACAACCTTTTGTGCTTCAAATGAATCTCCTTTTTTTTCCAACCAAAGTAGTTGAATGAGGTAAGGGGTGAAATATTATGTGATTTCATGATGAATACATTGGTTTATACTCTCAAAATAAAAATATATCCCTTTGATCTAAAAAAAAGGCCTGAATTGCATGTTTCCCAAGAAAATAACTAGGAAAGCAAAAATTGAGATTAAATAAGAATATTAGATACTTGGTAAATATTCTATAAAATCAGGTCTAATATCTGGGTAGAGGATTGAGTTAGCTTTCTGATGTCACAAGAATCATGAAAAAATGACACCCGAGTCAAAATGTATGCTCCCTGGACTGAAAAAACCTTGATCTAACTTCACATGCCAGTAGAAAAAATAAGAGAAAATTTAAAAATATATATATACACCACTGGAATGGTATTAGAATTATCTTTTCAACGATATCTCATTTTTGAAAAATAGAGATTGTATACCCAATTTATGTTTGATTTACTAAACCTGCTCAAAACAGGCTAGCAACAACTGGGGTTAAAAACATTTCATCTCTTGGTTACCTAGGAAGATTAGGGGGCTAGCATCTAGGAGCTAATGTCAAATCCCTTGCTCACCCACATGACTGCACACAGTGCTAGGAGGCTGGTGAGGCTGGGCATGTAGTACCTAGTCTTCAATGTGACCACAGTTGCTCTGCAGGGAGCTTGCGGGGGCTTAAGGTAGCCAACCTGTGACGAAGAAGAAACAAGGTGGTGCTACTCTAATTTTCACATTATTAATGGGATAAAATTTAAGCATCAATTCAAATGAAGATAATTGGTTTTCAAATATTTTAATTAGAAAATTTATATTTTACAATATACTATTTTTATAAAAAATGTACTAGTATTTTATGAAACAAAAAATTATAGTTGCTACTTAAAATACTATTCAAATGTTAAAATCAATTTCACTTATAAAAAATATAATATTATTTAAGTCATTAGTTTTTTGAAAAAATAATCAAAAAATAAATTTATTATAAATATATTTAAAAATCAAAATAATTGTGTCTCTCATCACATGATTAATTTGATATATTATAGATTAATTTCATATAGTATATATTAAAAAATCTAATTAAAATATAATCATTGATTAAAAAAAATTATGGGGTTGGGGCCCTAGCTCGGTTGGCTAAATCTTTCCTGTTGCAGGAGGTTGGTCACGAGGTCTAGTCTCCCCCACCCCCGTGGTACCGGAGGGCGTGTCGTGCTAGTGCCGCCGGTCACGTTAAAAATTTTACTAGGTGCACTGCAGTTTATATGGGGTCGTGCTACCGGATTCCTGCAGTCTAAAAAAAGAATTAAAAAAAAAAAAAAGATTAAATTTTTTTATTAGATTATTAAAAATTAAAATATAATATTACAAAATTATTATCTAAATAATTAGAGGTAAAATATAGGTTTTGAAGGGGCCTTGAACCCTTTACATCAAAAAGTAGCTTAAATATAAGAAAATAACATTAAGAAAAAAAATAGCCCAATAACAGTGACCCATCAGCAAAACATCAGCCAAAAGGGGGGTCCCCACCAGCAGCACTACATGCTTTCCCGAATATCTTTCGCCTCCACGTCAATTGCTAAAGCCTTCTATGCTTCATCCAAAACATAAAAAATTCCCTTACTAGATGCCCCAACCCAAGCTTTAGTTTTATTCCTTGTATTGGCTCCATGTCCATCCGTATTTACCACAAAAACCAAAAAAATACTCTTCTCCACACCCTTCCTAGGAGCACCCTCCTCCTTCATCAGCTTACCAATAGTGCCAACCTCATCAGCTTGAGAACTTTCTTTACGCTTCTTGGCACTAACCACAAGAGAAGTCACAATAGTAGAATAAAATTTACCAACAAATTTATGCACCTCTCCACCTCTCATCATTGTGTCCCAAATTTTCACCATTTGATCCTTAAGGGTGAGGATTCTTCCTTCAAGATTTTGTTTCATTTTGAGATTTTCCTCTACAAGAGTATCCACCATAGTATTTAAGGAGTCAAAACACTCATCTATCTGGTTTTGGAAAGAGGACCCCTCATCCTTACTCACCACACCGCTAAGTTTGACATTAATTTTATTGAGTTCATGAAAAAACTATTTAAGAAGTTTGAACAAGACAAGGGAACCCTCATGAGAAGTTCCAAGCACATATGATATATCTTCTCTATGAATATTAAAAACACCTTTCCCCAAATCATCTTGCTTCTCAGAGGAACTAATCCTATCCTGACTAGTAGGGGTGACCTTAACTTTTTCACCAGCAACCAAAGTCTTCATTTTGTGGATGGAGTGCACAATCTCTCCCCCCACTACATGTCTCTTCTTAAGCCTCTCCAAATCCACATCTTGGGCTTTCATAGAAACATCAAAAATCCCTTGACTTACCTTTCAACTACAAATATGGCTTAACACTTAGGGAATCATCACCAAAGAGGTCACCCACAACAGAGAGAGGAAATTCCTCCTCCAGAATTTGGCTCACAATCCTAAGAACTCATCTCTTCTTGCTTCCCTCCTCTAGAACCTTCTTCTTCTTGGAAATAGGGGAGAGTGAGGAGGCCTCGCCATATAGTTCATTCTTCACCTTCACACTTCTACTTGATAAATCGGTAGCCATCTCATCACTACAAGTCAAATAGCCCTTGCTAGCACTTGCATCCCCTTTTTCATCTTTTTCAAAGCAGGGGATTTTGGACCACCCTCCAAAGAAGAAAGTGAATCAAGATTGTAGTCCAAATATTTGTCTGATTCTGACTCTTTTTCCAAAGTCAAATTCCTTTTCTTTTCTTTTTTGCTAGCCAGTTTCTCTTCAGAAGTAACCTCATATTCCTTGGTAGGTTTTGGTTTTTTATCCTTCAAAGTGACAATAGGTTCAACAACCGCAAATTTCTTCACATAATTAGAGATGAGATGGATTAAACCCATATGCAAGATAAGATTTCTAGGGTTTTTCTTGTGATCCTTAAGACTCACATCAAGAAACATTAGAAGATAATAAGGAAAAGAGATCATCTTCTTATGTTGGAAGTGATTAAGAAAAATGAAGGATGCATTAATGGATGAAAAATGACCTTCTAGAGTTAAGAAATGTATTAGCTCCTCTGCAACATCTCCCCATAAAGCCTTAAGAGAACTTTTGTAATAGCCTCCACTCTTCACAGTCATCAAATCCTTCTCTTCATCACCCTTGAAAAATATTTTCATTACAGTCTGTGCCTCCTTTTTATCCCTAAAAAATTGCATGCCATCCATAGCTAGACAAGGAATACTAGCCATAAATTCTTCATTCACATCAATTTCAGTCCTATAAAGCTTCAACACCCTATCATTCCATCTCTTACCAAAAAGTTTCATTACCTAAGGGTTATTTTCATGTAATTTCTCAAGGTAAGGAGTTAACCCTCCTTTCTCCAACACCTTCCAAACCTCCTTCTTCTTAATAACTTCACAAGAGAAGGATTCAACTTGATTCATATATCCATCCATACCATCATACATAGTAGAAGATAACAGCTTGAGGGGTCTAAACACAGTGCAAAGAAAAATCTAGAAAATAATGTTAAGACCACCCAAAATCTGTGTGAGACCAGAAATGAGATAGAGGAAAATAAAGAACATAGAGTTCCATTCTCTATGACAACTAGCTCCTGTACCATTCACTTGATTCAAATCCTTCTTACCATCCTCTCTCATTATAATCAACTACGTGAAGAAAGAAATGCACGCCTCCAACCATAATGAGAGGATAATCAAATTAAAATTAGCCATCATAGTTAATAGTTGCAATAACCTCTATAGGGAGAGGGTTGTTTAGGCCCCATTCCCTACACTCTCTAACACCAATGTTAGCAAAGATATCCACCAACTCTTTTACCTCACATAGGATGTGCGATATGTAACATTCATCAAATGAATTAAAAATATCAATGGAGTCCCTTATCAAAGGCTCAATTTTCCAAGAGGGGGTAACACACTTTTTAAAATTGTTAATGATATTCAAAGAATCCCACTCCAACTAAACATTCCTATAACCTTTGGTTTGTGCCAAATTGAGACCATGATAGGCTACTGCCGAGTTATATATGTTACATATTATAGTATATATATTATACTAAAATGCTAAGATTAATAGATTAGATGATAATTTAATATATTAATATAATATTTCAAAAGTAATTTCATAATATAATATACTAAAAATATACTAAATTATATATTAGATGATATATATTATATAGTTTATATATTTTAGTTTGTTATAATTAGATTATTTTTCATATACTCTATAATAATTTTTTAATTATATTTTAAGATGTAATAAGTAAATAAATTTTTAGAGTGAAGAATATCTTTGTTTCACTTGAGTTAAAGAAATAAAATAAAAAGTAATTAATTTAGAACACTACAAAATAAATTTTGAATAGTTAGAAAAAAATCAGTTAGAAATTATTAAAATATTTTGGATAAATTCATTCAAATGCAAAGATTAATTTGTTGGTGTAAAAATCCTTGAAAAAACTCTTCAAAATCTGTCATAAAAAAGTTTATGCTTAGGATGCCTCAAAATTTTCCCCTTAAAATTTTTTAGCCAGAAAAATGCCTTGAAAAACTATGATAAAAAAATTTAATGCCTAAAATTTTAACCAAAATAAAGTTAAGGACAAAACAAAAATTTCAAATTTTGACTACAAGACGTGACTAACTCACACAATTCATAAAAGAGCATAACAACATTTGACAAAATATAAACTATAATATTTTGCTACATAACAAAATTGCTTAGACAATCAAGGATGGGGTTCGAAGGGAGGCATGAAGTTCCCATCATCGATATAGGCATGATTAGTTCAACTACAACATCAATAGTCACAAACTTAGTTCAAGACACTAGTTGTGCAAATAAAATATATGACAATAGTGACTTCAAGTAATAACAAGAAAACAAGCCTAGGGGCCAGACCTAATTCCTTGGGGGCTCGTCATTGATAGCCTTACCTACGTATATATTTCACAAAGGAACCATAGTTTGGCAATATAGACTTGAACCAACACTCACTTGATTGATCGATGATAACGTATATCATCTAAGCTCAACTTTCATAACAAATTAACAACTCAATCATATCCTCAATATTACTAGATCACACTAAAAATAATGGGATACAATAATTTAAGGTCAAAAATTATGACTAGGCACATGTAAAGGATATTCCAATAATTCTTCTAAGAAAACAAGATGATGCACACAACCCCCATGTACAACTAGGTTTATTTTTCACAATTTAACTTGACTTTGTGCATGCATGACACCAAAAGAACAATTCAACACATTTTATTGTGGTATTAGACTTATTGGAAATAGAAAAAAATGGATACTCCTAACACATATTTCTTTATGATAATAAAATAAAACAAAGTAAGAAAACTAATTACTTCATATAAGTCTATTCATGACATAAAATCTGCAGACTACAACAAAAAAAAACCCAGAATTGAAACAATCATAACTTTTATGTTTCTAAACCAAAATTAAAAGTTCAATAAGTTCTGGAAAGGGGAAAGAACAAAGATTAAAACCTATAAATTATTTAGTATGAGTCCAAAACATGCGTGAGCAGTTTTATCTGCAACTCAGCTCACTGTTTTTCTACCAATAATAACAATTCCTCCATTTAGAAGAACAATTTTGTAAAATATATAGTATCATTACTAATTTTATGCTTATCATTATTATAAACTATAGAAGTAATACAATATAAGATTCACAGAAAAGTGAGTTTTTATATAAAATAAATAATCACTCAATGCAAGGAAATGCTAAAACATTACAAAATAATACATCCACGTAAAATCATCATCCTCATCAAGATAGGGTATATTGTTTCACCTATTAATATTTTATAATTCTTTTAGTAATGTTTTGAAGCTAATTACACTTTGATGATAGTAGTGGTATGAGTTGAGTGAGGTTTTCTAAAGGCATGTTGTCTCATGATGTTGATAAAATGGTTAATGAATTAAGGAAAAAAAAAATCAGCATAAACAAAATCAATGAAAAAGAAAAAGATAACATACAACTTCAAACAATGTTACTAAAATTGAATTGACCTTGAACTAGTAAATAAGATGCTTTCAAAAACTTAATTTTGTTTACAGGTTGAAATTAAAAGATCAATATCCTTAAAGACTGAAATCAATTGATTGTATTATATATTATATTGCAACAATGATTAATGAAAACATATTATAAGTATAAAAGATAAAAATGACCATTATCTACACTTTTAAATATTTAGTTTAGGTATGAATTCCAAGAAAACAAATGAAATTTATGAAGGTGTGAAACTGACTCGTAGAATAACTCTAGTTTTCATATACCAGAAAAATTAGTCAGTGTTCTCTCTTGAACTAGATATATGTAAGTCTCCAAACAATATGGTTGAACAGCCTAACAATCTATTGCCTCAAAAACTTATAAATCATTTTGCAGAGCAACTATGTCTAATGATCATTTGTCTAATGAATCTATGGTGGACTTCCATCAGCTATGAAATAATACATTAATGAGACAAGCAAATTCAACAAGATACCCAGTGTAATCCAATAGAACTCACCAATCACCTACATGGTACTATTTTATGACACTCCAACAATATTTTACCAACAAATTATTTTTTGTTTATTGTTCTGAATATGCATTTTCTACAGTAGTCAAAATAGTTAACAATTCACAAAATTATATTTACATCTGTATCAATTTTTTTTTTTTTATCTAAATAAATATTTTCTCACATGAAGTAAAGCATATTAAAGGAGCCTCAAGACACCCACGATACAAAAATTCAAGGGAGACACATAGACCAGAAAAAAAAAAGAAAAAAACAAAATCAAGGAAGCCAAAAGATAGCAGAGTAGCTGATGCAGAGATGGTATTTTGAAAGCAACGTTATCTAAAACTAAATTGCAATCATCATCAGGAAATACCATGAACAGATTAAAAAAAGAAAAAAAAGAAAACCCATACCAATAAGGAGATCATTCCATCAAATTAAGTCACTCCAATCCAAGCTTTAAAAAAACAATCATTCACAGAAATCTTTGGAAGCTTAGAGACAACTAATTGAAGGAAATTTTGAAGTAAGTGTTATGGAAAGAAATAGGAAATGTGGGAGTAAGAAAAACATGCTTCGAATAGTGAAATATAAAGTCTCACAGCTTGCTAGGATAGTGGGAAATGAATAAAATTGATTCAGAATGGTTTAAGAATAACGAATTTGTAGTTGCAAGCGATCTGATAAACAACAAAAATGAGCAGGTACAAACAAGGCACACGAAGTCTCATAGCCATTTTACATTCATAAACACAACACAATGTACATAAATATTACTATTCTATTTAATTATTCTACAGACTAAACTCATACGTGAAAATACAGTTGCCTATGGATTTCTAGAAGTAAATCCAATTTAATCTAAAAAGTATCTATTTATTTTTTTGTAGTTTCTTGGACTCGAGTTCAAATACAGACGCACCAATAATTAAAAAAATTAGGGGAAATATTCGATAAATAAACTTAGTCTTTGCACTTAAATAATAATTTATCAGACATGCGTTGCTTAATAAATTTCCTTCAAGAGATGCAACCCCATAGAAATCATTCTTTATAAGATGGAAGCTTAATATTTATATGCATAAAATTTAGGCAATTGACATTAAAAAAAAAAGGAAGCTTCAATGGATAAATCTTGTAAAATAAGTTTAACATATGAAGACATTCTAATCGCTATGATTCACTGGTTGGAAGATACCTCCGCCAGCCATTGTATTTATACTAACACAAATAAAATGGGCCCAACACTTTCTCAATGAAGGGGCTATCCAAAGGATCAAACATAAAACCATCAAACAAAACTGAAATGCCATACAATACCTTCTCCGTAAGACTTTGTCCTGAAGACTCTTTTTTTTGGAGAGAACTCTATCATTATCGTCCTAGCTCTTTGGTAGCACATAAATCGGCCATCATTGGTCACCTCCCCCATGTTATCCATTTTACTACACACACACTCAACCTCTCCCTCCATCTCCCACCTTCACTATGCCATAGTTTTCTATCTCACTTTCAAACTCTCTGTTTTTTTGAGCTTGCAAGCAGTGTACTCCTCCTACGACTAGGAATAAACCTTTTGTTATCTCTGAGAAGAGATAGAGCCTCCTGCTTAAAGTGGTAGAAGGTGTGGTTTTAATTGGCAAAGCCACCCAATGGTACAATCACGATCGGCGTTTCCTCCTGCCCCCCGTCCCGCTCCCCCCAACTAGTAAGGAAAAATGGTAACATAAATCGATGATCGGGCCCCTTGAGTATATGAACCCCCAAAGAAAACTAAGAAGAAAGATAGCAAATTTGAATGGTACTCGCTCACGCATGTTGCCCTACCCATCGAAGAAATGACCAGGAAAAGACAAGGCGTCTAGACTGCTTTTACCAAGTCTGAATAATTTGTGATAAAGGATGGTTGCCTCTTCCGCAAAATGCATTCATGGAAAATTTGCTCCACCACTCATATTTAATGCACTTGCGTGAATAGTCACCTCTGCCGCTGGGCGTTGAGGAAAATTAAAGTGTTGCATTCAACATTGACTGTTAATTCTGCCAAGAGCCAAGTGCAGCTTCCCATGCACTTGCAACCACCTAACCCTCATCAATGCCTAGCCCACTTGCATATAATGAACCAACTAGCCGAGATCTACAATCTCTCTTGTTGAACTCTCATTACATTATAGATTATTATTAATACTGCTATCATCTTAGATTATTATATATATATATACTAGTTAAAGATTAGTGGGTGAATAATAACATGTGTATTGATAATTTGAGTATAGAAAATATAGTAACATTATTAGTATTAAAAGTTGATCCAATAGAAATATAATTGTCACTAGATGTATATTTATATATAAGGACATCAATAATCTATTCAAAATGATATCTAAAATTATATCATTAGAACCTTTCCAATGATAGATAAGATTTATCAAAATGATGAAATATTAAAACTATTTAATACCTTTGAAATACATATAATAAATATTAAATCATTATCATAATAAATATCACATAATTACAATTATATGCAATTAATATCTAACCACATAGTAAAGTGAACCATACATAGTAACAAATGTTTAGTGAATAATTTGTTTAACTCCAATAACTGTCAAAAAAAATAATACTTACTAAAGGATGATAACTTCTTAATTCAATTTATTTATTCTTTTACACTTAACACTAATTATTTCAATTAGAATGAAAAATTCATTAACCTTTGTATGTCATACCTAAAACTATGCAGATAAAATTGTTAACCAGTAGTTCAATGCCAATCCATGATTTTTAAATAATCCTAATGTATACCTGAAGACAATACCTACAACTAGCACACATACAAATCTGTACTATGTTTATTGTAACTTTACAAAGTCTAGGTTAATGCCTTAACTAAACCTATTATCATTTAAGCACTATACCCACGATAAACACAATATTTCTAACTATTGAATAGAAAGGGCAGGGGCCATACAAAAAATTATAGTTAACATTTCTAAAAATGGGCCCTTCTCCCTCAAAATTTTTTAACTAATAAAATTAGAAAAATAAAAGAATTTCAAAAATTAAAATATAATGTATTAAAATTAAAATGTAATGTATCGAAAAGAAAATAATGAATTTTGATTGGTTGCAAACAAAACATTTAATCACTAGTTAAGATCAAAATGTATAATTCCATCACAAAAACTAATAAAAAGGTCAAATCAAACTCAACAAAAAATGTACCCTATTCATCTCTTCTCTTGGACTGCCTATTTTAATGTATTTTAAAACTATATTTTCCAATGTAATTTAAAATTTTATTTTTATATTATTTTTTATTAAATTTTCTATATTATTGGACTGATAAGAAGAAGATCAAACTTTTGGGTATACGAGGTAAAAATAATATCTTTAAAAAAATATTTTATCTTCTATTTCTTCGATTATTGAAACCATGATACTTTATTTAATGTAAAAGAATTTAAAAATTGATAAATAATTAATTTATAATAAACTTGATCAATATAACATGTCCTAAAAATAACGAAATTTGATATCACATCATAATTTTTTATTCTTATTTATTAAAAATTAAGAAAATTGTATTGGCTTGAATATGGCTCTCTCTTGTAGTGGCATGATTTATTTCCAAAATTTTACCAATATTTAACAACACTTTTTAAGGAATTCAACATAGCTTTTATGCCTCAATTATAAAACTAAAAAAGAAATATTAAAATTAAAAAATATAATAAAATGTATATTTTTAGATTTAAGCAATGAGATCTAGTTATGTTAGGAAAAAATTATAAAATAAAATTAGAAAAGAAAGGAGACCACTATTAGAATGATGCCTTATATGCATGTTATTTTTTGTTTGAGTGAATAATTTATCTATTGACTATATGTAAACATACATAGATTAATGAGGTTAGATAACATCTCGTCTAATTGAATGTGCAATATTTAAGCTTGTACATGTTACCAAGTTATTTGATAAACCTCATTTGCTACCTTTTTGAAGTTGGAAGATTTTCCATCTAATTCAAAGGTCATTCAACACTTGGCTTCAAGGTTGATGACCTGGTCAAATTAGTTGTTGCTTTGCACATTTCAAGTGATCCTAACATTGATAACTATATTATGTTGTCTACTCATTTATACCACATCATGAGGTACTCATCAATCCATGTAACGCCCTGCAACACAACCCTAGGGGAAGTTGCAATTTACTACACAAACGAACTATTTTTTTTTTTTTAAAAGAACAATTAACATGCAAGTTCACTAACCATTGCCAACCAATCCCTTAAGGTTACGAGACTGAGTTACTTAAACCCAAACAAGAAACATGAATTAAAACCAACATTTGATTACTTAACAATTAAGTTTACATACAATCCATACATAATAATTTATGAAAAAGAATAAGAAATACCACTTGATTCCACTAATATAATCTACAACATAATTACAACACTCATTCCTCGAATGAGATAAATCCAATAAGCATGATTACATATTACAAATTCCACCTCGATGACAATTGAGGGCTAATAAAATACAAGAACTACTCAAAGAATAAGGAATGAAAGAAGCTGGTACCCACGAGATCTCCAACTGAAAATCTTGTCCACACAAACAAGAAGACAACCCAACGGATTAAGGTGCACGTTCCACCCAACCATGTGATACCCAAAGGCTCATCCCCCATGCTAGGAGATAGTAACCAGGAATCCAACACAGGACCATCTACCACTAGACACAGGCTACAACTGAACTGAACTGAAAATGATACAAATACATCACTTAACAGAAAGGTTACAATGCTTCCAGAGAACAATGATCTCTTATGCAGTACAACTAACTAACTTTTGGTTGACATAGAGAGAGTGTCACACGACATTTGCTATGAGTTACCTAGGCTCAACTGTCTTAGGCATCTGAACCCACATCTTGGGCTATCTAGGCTCAACTCTACCAACCGCCGGACCCTTATACCAACTGTGCTTCTCGTCTCATCTCAAACCTTATAAGCGAATGAGTTATGAGAGAGGCATTAATTATCTTAATTAGTTTGATATTTTTTCATTATTTCTTTGTTTAAGTTATCACTTACTTAAACCCTGTGTGAGTTACCTTGGCACCCCTTTGTGTGCCAGACCCCCACAAAGAGCCACTCTCCTATCGAAAACATACATGGTATAAACCACAATGAGTAACCGGATAAGACAACCTCTCCAAACCAAGGAGGTAACAATAAAGGAAACTCACTCCAAACACTAGAGGAAACAAAGGTACAAAACCCTCTCTAAACACTGGAGGCTACAAAGATCAAAACCCTCGCCAACCACTGGAGGAAACAAAGGTCAAACCCTCTCCAAGTACTGGAGGAAATAAAACACATACTCCACTCCTAAACCAAAGGAGACACAAAACTCAAAACCCACTCCTAATCCAAAGGAGGCACAAAGCCCAAGACAATCCAAAGGTTGAATATTATCACGACAACCCATACCCATAATCGAACCCCTATCTAGAAGACTTTAAAATATTAACTCTATTTTTACGAACCTTGAGAAAGAACAAATCAACACTAGAAAAAAAACGATTCAAACAATTAAATAAGCTAAAATTAGGATTTCCTAAATCCAATCAATCACAGTTTTCATTACTTGCATTTATCCAATCAAATAAACCAAAATCATTTCACAACGTTGAAGTATTTAAACACCAATCATTTATTCTAAGTTTCTCAATTATATTCCATAATAAAAAAAAATTGTTAAATAAAGTCATCTGATTAAAAATAAATCAATCATTAACTATAAGTTGCACAATTATATTCCATAATCAAATCATTTTAATAAATAAAACATTTAGTTAAAATCAATTAATCTTTATTTCAACATAGAATAAATTAATCAACTAAATTTGATCTAATTAACATAATTAGCCTTAGTTCCAAATTTGAATACATAAGGGTTTAAAAATTCAGTTTGAAAAAAATACATTTCTTTCTTTGGATTTTCTTCCTATTTTTCACTATGAAATTCTTATTTTGATTTTCTTTCCTAAATCCAAGAATAGTTTGTAAGATTTGAAATCATTTAACATGGGTTTTTCATTGAATCTAAACATCATTTTAAGGATTTTCAAACAACAAAACAAGGATTTGAATTCTTTTCAAAATGAAACAAAACAAAGACAAAGAACCTGATTTTTCCTCCAAAGCTTGAAGATTTCAATGGTGTTTTCAACTCCTCCTTTGAATTCAGCTCAAGCAAGAGTCTCCAATTCCTTCACCAATCCAAGCAAGCCACAACCAAGAAATCTTTTTCCCCAAATTGGAAAAATTGAAAATTATATGAAATTACATTTTCTAAAATAAAGTTTTTTCCCCAAATTGGTCAAACCCCTAAAATATCCCCACCCACTAAATTTATTGCAAAATTTGGAGGACATTTCCAATTTTTAAAATTAAAACAAACTTCTAATTTCTAATTCAAATCTCATGCATTTTTCAAAATTCATTAAAACAAAAGAATACAATCTTTTCACAGAATTTACTTTATCAACAATTTTCCTAAAGTGAAACAAAAAACACATTTTCATTTATTTATTTATTTATTTTAATTTAAATCTAACTATCCAAACAAGATTTCTACTTTTAGTTTAATTAAATCTTAATATCCAATAATGCCAGAACAAATTCTTTATTTAATTTACCACCATTAATCTAGTTAATCACTAAACTAAAAATTATTTTATTAATTAAATCAAATCAATCAATAAAATAAATAACATTTCAACATTGCAACTAAATACATTTAAACATCAATTTAACAATGCAAGCCATTTAATAACCTCTATAATATGAAATTAAATAAATACTCAAGGTGAAAAGGACCAAATTAAAACAACTAACCCGACAAGAACCCGACGACACACTATAACTAGGGTGATGACTTGGCACAAAAAACCTAGCTACTATCTCCCAATCGATTTTCGTTGGTCAATGGACATGCTCAAACCTGTGAACTAGGTGGAGTCGATGTCATGTACCTATCAACCTGCGAACAAAGAGTACATCGAACATGCATACATATATAATATGATCAAACACACCGTGAAGAGGAGATCTCAGAATCATAGGGCACTCGCAAGCGAGTGATACAATCCCATCCCCTTCACCAATACACAATTATTAACTAAAGATTCTAACATCAATAATATGATCAATAGCATAAAACATCGTTAAATCAATATCTTCTAAGTTAATCCAAACATGCTATAAGAATAACATCAGAATGAAATAACATTGCATCAAAATATAACATTCATATCATTTAACAATTTGCGACCAAAAGTAACCAAGTTCCAAAGTCATAGCATAAACAAAACAAAGCATTACAAGGAAAACACTGCCGATCCAAACATCCAAAATGGAGGGATGTTACAATCCATATGATAGGTGGATTACCTCTTCCTTTCCTATATATGCAAGGTTTCCTCATTTGTACATTTGAAATTGATTAAATACAATATTTGCATTGTTTATTGTTCTTTTTTTTAATTTTATTCAAGGGGTAAACGCTTTTGACCGGAGCTATGAACCAGATTACAACCATTCAACAATGCCACCCCAATGGGGTTTGGACCTTGGTGGCACAAACAACAATGCCACCATTAAACCATCACACCATGCCAATACCGGCAGTTGTTTATTGTTCTTATTATGAAAGGCATGCATTAAATTTTTCATGATTCACATTCACTACATCATTGGTGATCCAATTTCATTAAGTTGGGGTATTTTTCTATGCAAATTGTGTCTTACATTGCAAAATTGTGGCATACAAAAAATTCACCAGCAACAATTCATCGACGGAAAATGACTTAACACCCAACTTCAATAGACTCACACGCACATGGAACTACACTAGAATCCTCAATAAATAGGGTGAAGCATATATACACAACTTTTGGTGCCTCATAAATATTAAATCCCAGGTCCTCTATTAATCATTCGATCCACACCAAGTCATGGCTAGCTACAACATTTAGGTGATTAAATATAAATATGACATTTTTTTGTCAATATTGAATGCCTCTTGATGCCATTGGCTATTTTATAGCCTTCTTCCTATTTGTAAGACATTTCAATATTTTTCAAACATGTTTCTTAGATCATCTTATCTCTAATAGGATCACCTCTTAGAATAATAATTAATTCCATTGACCAACATTCATCATAAGATTGTTATAAACGTATTCAAAAGAACAAAACTCATATGTTCTATTTTGTAAATTTCTTCTCACTATCAATAAATTATTGATACATATAAAATTATATATAAAAATAAAATTATTTTTTAAATAAAAATAAACTAACCAATATAAATCAAATCAAATAATTTTAAAATTAATATAACTGTTTGAAAGATACATATGTTTAAAATGATACAGCAGAACACCAATTTTAGCATTCGAAGGAATACATTTCTAAACTCTATTTTGAATAATCATATGTTTTAAATGATCTAGTAATGAAGCAGGTAGGGATATTTTAAATTTCTATTGTGGTCACCGATATGATCTCCCTTTGCAGAAGATTTCGTGGTTTGTTAACAAAAACCCACCTCTCCGACAAAGCTGCTCCAGGTTTGTAAGAAAAGAATTGACGATCATATGTGCACAAGAAAATTCTATCACCCCACACTGTGGCACGAGCAAAGGAAAGTTAATGGAAAAGTTTGGAGGGAACTCCATTTTTCTCCACACATTTCGTTCCCAATCGTATTGATGTACTGCATTCCATTCAAACGCAATTAGTTGTCCAATCTTTGAGTTCTATCAACCACCTCAATACATGGCATAAAACATTCCTTCAATAAAAACACCCTTACAAGCGCGAAGTTCTTGATGCATCTCAGGAAGAAGCTCCCACTTGTCCTCATCGACATTGTAAACTGCATCAGTAGTTACTCCTCCTGCAATGTAAATTAATCCATCAGATGAAGCACTACATGCTAACGAGGATACAGCTCTGGTCGTAGGCATTTCAGCAAATTGCTTCCATGTACGAGATAATAAATCATATATCAATATCTTTTTAATATTGCCATTATGCATCAAGCCCAGCAAAACAATCTTATGATTAACACACAGAATCTGATATTCCAATACGACTATAAATCCGGTGGGAATAGGAGCGAGCAGTTCCCATGATTGATCAACAGGGTCGTATATAGATATCCCAGCATATTGGAGGACACATATATATTTCCGCAACAGCCGAAACTTTACCCTACCTTGATAAAACTTGAAAGATTCCATCGTCTCCTCGAAAGGGTCCAACAACTGCTTAACCTTTGGTTGATATTTGTATGGCACTCTTAGTAAGATGTCTCTAATTATTTGTTCAGGGAATTCTCTCAAAAATCCATTATCAACTCTTTCTTCTTAAACAATGTATGAGGCTCTACTGTTTCACAAGAAGTCAAAGAGTGTGCAGGAATTCGAAGAATAATATCCGGTTTCTTGTTAAAGGACGTTTACACTGTAGGCGTTGCTTTATACTTGCCACTGTTTCTCCAGATTCAATAGCCGCACCCTTATGGAATGCCCTTAGGATGCATAAAAGAGACTAAATTAATTAAGGATAAAAATATGTAGATTATTTCTATTAAGTGTAATGTATATGATAGTTATTTTTTTATTGAATTATAAATTAATTTAAATACAGTACTTCATAATACGCCTATCTACCATTTTAAAGCTTCTTTGATACTATAAATGTAGTTTGATTTATTTCATTTAAATTAGAAAATGTAATATTTAAAGCTTGATAGAGGAATATATTTGTGTAGTGCCCTTCTAAAAGTGCACTTAGGATGCATGAAGGATACAAAATTAATTAAGAGTAAAAAGAAAATATGTAAAGATTATTTCTATACATGCAATGTTTTATTGAATTATAAATTACTTAAAATAAGTTTATTAAATTCAAACAATAAATGTATAATTTTATTTATTTTATTTAAATTAAGAACTATAATTATTTAATCTATTTTTTTTATAGAATAATATGATGTTCCAAAAATAATTAGTTAAGGCCTAGAAAAATAAGGTCTTTTAAATATGAACATCACACTTTCTTTTCACAATTATATTAAAAACTAAAATTTATAAAATGTTTATGTGTAACTTTGATTTGAGATTTTCTTTTTGAAACTCAATGTTTTGGTGAGGGATAAATTTGATGGTTGTATGGTTGCTTTTAGAAATTTTTGTAGTAAAATACAATACAAAATTTGGGAAGATTATGTCTTTTCAAAAATCAATGTTGGATAGAGTATTCAATATTATATAGAATTATAGGATATATATATATATAGATATATATAATAATAATTATTATTATTATATATATATATATTTTTAAAAATAATTTATGTCTATAGAAGATCATCATAAAAATGATTTGACAGGTAAAGTTGCTTGGTGAACCATAGAAAAATAAGGTTCACCAAAATGAACTAACAAAATGATGAACCTCTAGTTCTCCTATGTTTCATTCAATTTATGAGGGTTATAATGCATAAATAAGAATCTAAAATCAAACCTAACCAATAGAGCAATCCAAAGGAATGTTTTAAGAGGGTCAAATGATGTGTACGTGTTGTAAAAATTGCTTCTTCTAGCCTCATTGAGGAATCCTTCGCCCAGTGGCAAATGGGTCCTACCTAGGGTTTTGGAAAACCGATTTTTGGGTTATGTTTTTCAATGTCTACATTTCCAAATTCTAGTGGGAGACTATTGGAAACTATGAAATAAATTTTTTAGCTCAATTTCCATGATTTTCCAAGAAATGTGATAACCTTGACAACTTTGCAACTTTACAAATTTTTCTCTCCAAATGATCTTCAACCTAAAACCTACAATGAAACATAAAAGGAGAAGAAAAATGTTTTTTTTTATTATGGAATAGGGGCTTTGCTTAATGAAATGAAAAATGCATGTAAAGGAATGATGAATGAACTACAATATGTAACAACTCACCAAACCTCAATTGAACCTTCGAGTACAAATCAAAAATCTTGCATGAAGTGGCCTCAATGTATGTAGATATTGATCATAGAATTTGCAAGAAAAAATGATTGAATAGGATCTCCAATTCTACATCAACAAATTAGCTCAATAACATGCATGATGCACTATGCCTTTGATGTGATGATTGATATCTTGATTGCTACAATAAACTACAATAATCTACCCTTCAATGTCTTTTTGAATGCTCTTCAATACTCTATAGTTCTCTTGTGAAATCTTAGGATACTTGGATCAAAATTTTCTAGGTGAAACTAAGTGAAATAGCCTTTTATTTATACTTATCTTATTATTAATTCCTGAAATTCAAATAACACAAGATGACATTAGATCTAGGATTTAAAATCATTAAAATATTGCCAAAAATATATTCCAAGGTGGGGGTCCTAGGATTAAGTGAGGACCCATTCACCATGTGGCGAGTGCGTTTTAGCACACTTAACTAGGACAGACTTCGGTGGATGTTAAATTTTATGTAAAAATGGGGTCTGATGACCTAGTGAGGACTCATTTGCTACGTGGAGAATAGGTCCAAGGTCACTAACATAGGACACATACCTTGTAAAATTATGTTTTGTATAATATCATTTAAGAGTGTTTGGTTTTATCCCTCAGAACCTAAATTAGTTAAGCTTGAATTTGAATTAAGGGGTCAATTAACATAAAATTAACCTCCATTAATTAATAAAGCCCTAGATTAATGTGAAAGTGTAAAGATACACTTTACAACACCCTAAATAAGGCACCATTAAGTCTATTTAGTCTAAAAGGGCCATAAACTTAATTTGAATGTGTAAAATACATTACACCACTAAATCAAGGCAACATTAGGTTCATTTTAATGTTAATTATTCATTCCCAAACTAAGTAAAAAGGGATACTCTTTCAGTCACTACACTTGGAATTAAGTTATCTCAATTTTTTGAAGTTATTAGGAATGTTATTGTTCAATTATTTAATTTTCATATTTTAAAGTGTCATAAAATGTCAGATATCCTTCTTTGAGTTTGATATTTATGTGCTATGTGTAATATATTTTGAATTTTAAGCTATAATTAAATAGGAACATCTCGAGGAGATCTAAGATGACCTATATTTTTAGGATCCTCTTATCAAAGTTTTTATGATAGATGTTATGATGTGTTAGATAGTAAATTCAAATGGAGTTACAATGAGATCTCATTCTTGATTATGACACATTGTATAAGAATATTTTGAAGATATTATGGAGGCTAAAATGTAGTGCTTGTTTTGGAAAATGAGATATGATTCATGGTAACTTACAACAAGTGAAAAATTATTATTTTTGGTTGAGTTGATTCTCGAGGATTTGTAGTGCTCGAATTTGTGACTGAATTTAGGTGCCACATTTATGAGTTGTTATTTCTCATACTTTTGATTTTTTATTTGGTAGGTTTTTGTATCGAATCTTCTATTTAAATTGATGCTTTCGATTTTTTTTAATTGTTTTATGACATGGGTAATATATGTGAGTTAAAATTCTATTAAAATCAATCTAGAATTGAATACATATTTATTCCTATTAATCCTTGCACTACCAATATGTTTTCACTTTATCCTATTGCTACATAATATGTTGGGTTGCTTTAGAGCATTGATTTATTTTACCAAATGGTTTTATCGATATAAATTATTGTTTAATTATATATATGTATATATATAATGTTATTTTACAATACTCCTCTATATGTTTACTGTAGAAAGTTGATTCCACTAGATTTTCTTTCCTACAAGTGATATCAAGTTTTATTACCTATTATTCTATTTCTTATATTCTTTATTTTATCGAACTAATCTAAATTTGATTGCATAGAAGTGAATTTTTTTATCTTACTCCAAGAAACATTCATGAGAAGTAGATTAGGGAGAATTGATGTAGAGAATTTTCTTGGCATAAATTTTTAGCTATGTAATATGAACATGAATGGATTACTTATATATATATTTATATATTTATGTGCTAAAATAGATGAATTATTTTCTAAATACTATAATAAAAATTACATAATGGACTATATAAGTAAATGGATTCTGAAACTATGATTCAAAGTTTCTATTCTAATACATGCTCATGAGGAGCACATTTCTACGAAAAATTATTAAAATTTGGGTAAAATATATTACAAAAAATGTATAGTTTATAATGTTAGGTTAAATAAGGTTGTTTCATATCTAGCTACCATATCACCCTTTCTAGGTTTACTCATACACATTTAGCTTAAGTTACAAAAAAAATTAGGTTTTGGTCTCACCTCATGGGATTAAGACAAATGTATAGACCTTTTGGGACACCTAGTTCAAGAATAAATGATGCATTCTTAAACAATCATCATATGAATAAACATGTATTATAATTTTTTGGCGTACTTAGTCATTTATTCCTACCTAATCTACCTTTTGTACATATTCATGTATCTAGTTTTCTACACTTAAAATATCTTTATAGTATATGATAGATATTCTTTTGTGATTTTGTCTTCAGTAGTGTAATTACACATTGATGTTGTATTCAAATCTTTGATTCTGCATTGTGATATTAGATCCATGATTGTATGTATATACATTAATGAATGTAGCTACAACACTTAGCCCCTAAGCTCTATCTCTATCATTTTTATTGAAACTATTTGCAAGTGGAAAATCCTTGCTTTTTGCAAGTTAAACTCATTTTTTAGGTTTTTATTTAGCATTAATTTCCATATTTAACATCTCCAGATTTTTAGTCTTATCATTTTTCCAGGGTCTTGATTATAATATTCTAAAAGGAGAAAACAATACACCCATTATTTCTATTTGTAATTTTATCGATTGAAAGGTCCCTACCATGACCTCCAAAGGTTGTAACTTCATGGTGCCATATTTTTTAGGGTTATTGGGATCTAATAAATTGTATTCCTTTCTTAAAGCATCATTCATGGTAGTTCATGGGTTGAATTCATCATGCCAAGCCTTTTTTTATCTAATTTATTATATTTGATGGTTTTATCTATTTCAATTCAATCATTTTGGGTTATTTCTATGGTCCCTTTAGCTTGACCTGGATAAAGATTGCTTATATATAGGTAATTTAGAGCTTCCTATCATGATATTTAAGGTGGTCTATGCCATTCAGTTTATGCATATACCATAGTGGCATCACTGGTGTTTAATTTCTCCCTCATCAAGGTCATATACAATGTCAAGATGAGGGTTCAAGGCACATTTATTTTATTTCATGGAAACCTAAACATTTGGTCACTATTTTGACATGGATAGTTTCTTATGAGATAATGTTGGTTGAAATTTATTTTTCATTCTCTCACATTAATGATTATTTCCTCATTTGTGGTTCATTCCATGAAAACTTTGAGGCTACAATTGAAGTATAGATTATTGTAGTGGCTAGAAAATCATTTCAACTACCAACCCATGAATTTCAATAGTTTCTATCCAATATTTCATTTTTTTGCAGGAATACCTTTACTTTTTTTTACATATGGTCTCTTTTATAACATATAGTCACTAATGATTTTGGCTTCACCATCCATGTGAGATCATACCTCCTAGATATTGACTACAAGATAACCTTAGATAATATATTCTTAGATTTCAAGAGAAGTGATAACAAATATAGGATCTCATGCTATTCATAGATCATACACAATTTCAATAAATAAATGATCTAAGATTAAAATAATTGAATGGATAGAGAATCCTAAAATAGAGAAAATAAATACAACTAAAAGAGTATTTTTAGAATACTCAGGTTACTCTCATCAAATTAGCTGATGTGAGACGATATTTTTGTATCTATAGAAAAATATGAGCACAAATGTCTAAGAGGTTCATTAAATCCAACAACCCATAAAAGGTATATGTTTCGTTTACTAGGTATGTGCTAAACACTTGACATAGCTCCTCAGGTAAAGAAATAATAGTAGTTATGAGAGGTCACACAAGATACCAAAAGAGGGTGTGTAACTCAACTACCCATGTGAGAGAGAGAAAGAGTGACCAATTTAGTTGATTTATTTTTCTGTCTGCTTTGATTGAAAAAAACCAATAAACCCAAGAGAGTTTAATAATATCTTTAGGAAAAGATAAAATATCATTTAACATAAGGAATATAAAACATTTTCACTAATTTCATTGTTAAGCATAGCTTAGGTTGGTGAAAAGACCTATCCTAAATAATGAAGCTTGATGAGGTTACCATGTACAAAGAGGAACCCCTAAAAAGGAAACTACCAAGAAGAGGAATCCCACCAAAAGTAGAGAAATAAAATACACTCGCAACATAGAGATAGAAAATAAATAACTATAACCTTTGGTTGATATTTGTATGGCACTCTTAGTAAGATGTCTCTAATTATTTGTTCAGGGAATTCTCTCAAAAATCCATTATCAACTCTTTCTTCTTAAACAATGTATGAGGCTCTACTGTTTCACAAGAAGTCAAAGAGTGTGCAGGAATTCGAAGAATAATATCCGGTTTCTTGTTAAAGGACGTTTACACTGTAGGCGTTGCTTTATACTTGCCACTGTTTCTCCAGATTCAATAGCCGCACCCTTATGGAATGCCCTTAGGATGCATAAAAGAGACTAAATTAATTAAGGATAAAAATATGTAGATTATTTCTATTAAGTGTAATGTATATGATAGTTATTTTTTTATTGAATTATAAATTAATTTAAATACAGTACTTCATAATACGCCTATCTACCATTTTAAAGCTTCTTTGATACTATAAATGTAGTTTGATTTATTTCATTTAAATTAGAAAATGTAATATTTAAAGCTTGATAGAGGAATATATTTGTGTAGTGCCCTTCTAAAAGTGCACTTAGGATGCATGAAGGATACAAAATTAATTAAGAGTAAAAAGAAAATATGTAAAGATTATTTCTATACATGCAATGTTTTATTGAATTATAAATTACTTAAAATAAGTTTATTAAATTCAAACAATAAATGTATAATTTTATTTATTTTATTTAAATTAAGAACTATAATTATTTAATTATTTTTTTTATAGAATAATATGATGTTCCAAAAATAATTAGTTAAGGCCTAGAAAAATAAGGTCTTTTAAATATGAACATCACACTTTCTTTTCACAATTATATTAAAAACTAAAATTTATAAAATGTTTATGTGTAACTTTGTTTGAGATTTTCTTTTTGAAACTCAATGTTTTGGTGAGGGATAAATTTGATGGTTGTATGGTTGCTTTTAGAAATTTTTGTAGTAAAATACAATACAAAATTTGGGAAGATTATGTCTTTTCAAAAATCAATGTTGGATAGAGTATTCAATATTATATAGAATTATAGGATATATATATATATAGATATATATAATAATAATTATTATTATTATGTCTATAGAAGATCATCATAAAAATGATTTGACAGGTAAAGTTGCTTGGTGAACCATAGAAAAATAAGGTTCACCAAAATGAACTAACAAAATGATGAACCTCTAGTTCTCCTATGTTTCATTCAATTTATGAGGGTTATAATGCATAAATAAGAATCTAAAATCAAACCTAACCAATAGAGCAATCCAAAGGAATGTTTTAAGAGGGTCAAATGATGTGTACGTGTTGTAAAAATTGCTTCTTCTAGCCTCATTGAGGAATCCTTCGCCCAGTGGCAAATGGGTCCTACCTAGGGTTTTGGAAAACCGATTTTTGGGTTATGTTTTTCAATGTCTACATTTCCAAATTCTAGTGGGAGACTATTGGAAACTATGAAATAAATTTTTTAGCTCAATTTCCATGATTTTCCAAGAAATGTGATAACCTTGACAACTTTGCAACTTTACAAATTTTTCTCTCCAAATGATCTTCAACCTAAAACCTACAATGAAACATAAAAGGAGAAGAAAAATGTTTTTTTTTATTATGGAATAGGGGCTTTGCTTAATGAAATGAAAAATGCATGTAAAGGAATGATGAATGAACTACAATATGTAACAACTCACCAAACCTCAATTGAACCTTCGAGTACAAATCAAAAATCTTGCATGAAGTGGCCTCAATGTATGTAGATATTGATCATAGAATTTGCAAGAAAAAATGATTGAATAGGATCTCCAATTCTACATCAACAAATTAGCTCAATAACATGCATGATGCACTATGCCTTTGATGTGATGATTGATATCTTGATTGCTACAATAAACTACAATAATCTACCCTTCAATGTCTTTTTGAATGCTCTTCAATACTCTATAGTTCTCTTGTGAAATCTTAGGATACTTGGATCAAAATTTTCTAGGTGAAACTAAGTGAAATAGCCTTTTATTTATACTTATCTTATTATTAATTCCTGAAATTCAAATAACACAAGATGACATTAGATCTAGGATTTAAAATCATTAAAATATTGCCAAAAATATATTCCAAGGTGGGGGTCCTAGGATTAAGTGAGGACCCATTCACCATGTGGCGAGTGCGTTTTAGCACACTTAACTAGGACAGACTTCGGTGGATGTTAAATTTTATGTAAAAATGGGGTCTGATGACCTAGTGAGGACTCATTTGCTACGTGGAGAATAGGTCCAAGGTCACTAACATAGGACACATACCTTGTAAAATTATGTTTTGTATAATATCATTTAAGAGTGTTTGGTTTTATCCCTCAGAACCTAAATTAGTTAAGCTTGAATTTGAATTAAGGGGTCAATTAACATAAAATTAACCTCCATTAATTAATAAAGCCCTAGATTAATGTGAAAGTGTAAAGATACACTTTACAACACCCTAAATAAGGCACCATTAAGTCTATTTAGTCTAAAAGGGCCATAAACTTAATTTGAATGTGTAAAATACATTACACCACTAAATCAAGGCAACATTAGGTTCATTTTAATGTTAATTATTCATTCCCAAACTAAGTAAAAAGGGATACTCTTTCAGTCACTACACTTGGAATTAAGTTATCTCAATTTTTTGAAGTTATTAGGAATGTTATTGTTCAATTATTTAATTTTCATATTTTAAAGTGTCATAAAATGTCAGATATCCTTCTTTGAGTTTGATATTTATGTGCTATGTGTAATATATTTTGAATTTTAAGCTATAATTAAATAGGAACATCTCGAGGAGATCTAAGATGACCTATATTTTTAGGATCCTCTTATCAAAGTTTTTATGATAGATGTTATGATGTGTTAGATAGTAAATTCAAATGGAGTTACAATGAGATCTCATTCTTGATTATGACACATTGTATAAGAATATTTTGAAGATATTATGGAGGCTAAAATGTAGTGCTTGTTTTGGAAAATGAGATATGATTCATGGTAACTTACAACAAGTGAAAAATTATTATTTTTGGTTGAGTTGATTCTCGAGGATTTGTAGTGCTCGAATTTGTGACTGAATTTAGGTGCCACATTTATGAGTTGTTATTTCTCATACTTTTGATTTTTTATTTGGTAGGTTTTTGTATCGAATCTTCTATTTAAATTGATGCTTTCGATTTTTTTTAATTGTTTTATGACATGGGTAATATATGTGAGTTAAAATTCTATTAAAATCAATCTAGAATTGAATACATATTTATTCCTATTAATCCTTGCACTACCAATATGTTTTCACTTTATCCTATTGCTACATAATATGTTGGGTTGCTTTAGAGCATTGATTTATTTTACCAAATGGTTTTATCGATATAAATTATTGTTTAATTATATATATGTATATATATAATGTTATTTTACAATACTCCTCTATATGTTTACTGTAGAAAGTTGATTCCACTAGATTTTCTTTCCTACAAGTGATATCAAGTTTTATTACCTATTATTCTATTTCTTATATTCTTTATTTTATCGAACTAATCTAAATTTGATTGCATAGAAGTGAATTTTTTTATCTTACTCCAAGAAACATTCATGAGAAGTAGATTAGGGAGAATTGATGTAGAGAATTTTCTTGGCATAAATTTTTAGCTATGTAATATGAACATGAATGGATTACTTATATATATATTTATATATTTATGTGCTAAAATAGATGAATTATTTTCTAAATACTATAATAAAAATTACATAATGGACTATATAAGTAAATGGATTCTGAAACTATGATTCAAAGTTTCTATTCTAATACATGCTCATGAGGAGCACATTTCTACGAAAAATTATTAAAATTTGGGTAAAATATATTACAAAAAATGTATAGTTTATAATGTTAGGTTAAATAAGGTTGTTTCATATCTAGCTACCATATCACCCTTTCTAGGTTTACTCATACACATTTAGCTTAAGTTACAAAAAAAATTAGGTTTTGGTCTCACCTCATGGGATTAAGACAAATGTATAGACCTTTTGGGACACCTAGTTCAAGAATAAATGATGCATTCTTAAACAATCATCATATGAATAAACATGTATTATAATTTTTTGGCGTACTTAGTCATTTATTCCTACCTAATCTACCTTTTGTACATATTCATGTATCTAGTTTTCTACACTTAAAATATCTTTATAGTATATGATAGATATTCTTTTGTGATTTTGTCTTCAGTAGTGTAATTACACATTGATGTTGTATTCAAATCTTTGATTCTGCATTGTGATATTAGATCCATGATTGTATGTATATACATTAATGAATGTAGCTACAACACTTAGCCCCTAAGCTCTATCTCTATCATTTTTATTGAAACTATTTGCAAGTGGAAAATCCTTGCTTTTTGCAAGTTAAACTCATTTTTTAGGTTTTTATTTAGCATTAATTTCCATATTTAACATCTCCAGATTTTTAGTCTTATCATTTTTCCAGGGTCTTGATTATAATATTCTAAAAGGAGAAAACAATACACCCATTATTTCTATTTGTAATTTTATCGATTGAAAGGTCCCTACCATGACCTCCAAAGGTTGTAACTTCATGGTGCCATATTTTTTAGGGTTATTGGGATCTAATAAATTGTATTCCTTTCTTAAAGCATCATTCATGGTAGTTCATGGGTTGAATTCATCATGCCAAGCCTTTTTTTATCTAATTTATTATATTTGATGGTTTTATCTATTTCAATTCAATCATTTTGGGTTATTTCTATGGTCCCTTTAGCTTGACCTGGATAAAGATTGCTTATATATAGGTAATTTAGAGCTTCCTATCATGATATTTAAGGTGGTCTATGCCATTCAGTTTATGCATATACCATAGTGGCATCACTGGTGTTTAATTTCTCCCTCATCAAGGTCATATACAATGTCAAGATGAGGGTTCAAGGCACATTTATTTTATTTCATGGAAACCTAAACATTTGGTCACTATTTTGACATGGATAGTTTCTTATGAGATAATGTTGGTTGAAATTTATTTTTCATTCTCTCACATTAATGATTATTTCCTCATTTGTGGTTCATTCCATGAAAACTTTGAGGCTACAATTGAAGTATAGATTATTGTAGTGGCTAGAAAATCATTTCAACTACCAACCCATGAATTTCAATAGTTTCTATCCAATATTTCATTTTTTTGCAGGAATACCTTTACTTTTTTTTACATATGGTCTCTTTTATAACATATAGTCACTAATGATTTTGGCTTCACCATCCATGTGAGATCATACCTCCTAGATATTGACTACAAGATAACCTTAGATAATATATTCTTAGATTTCAAGAGAAGTGATAACAAATATAGGATCTCATGCTATTCATAGATCATACACAATTTCAATAAATAAATGATCTAAGATTAAAATAATTGAATGGATAGAGAATCCTAAAATAGAGAAAATAAATACAACTAAAAGAGTATTTTTAGAATACTCAGGTTACTCTCATCAAATTAGCTGATGTGAGACGATATTTTTGTATCTATAGAAAAATATGAGCACAAATGTCTAAGAGGTTCATTAAATCCAACAACCCATAAAAGGTATATGTTTCGTTTACTAGGTATGTGCTAAACACTTGACATAGCTCCTCAGGTAAAGAAATAATAGTAGTTATGAGAGGTCACACAAGATACCAAAAGAGGGTGTGTAACTCAACTACCCATGTGAGAGAGAGAAAGAGTGACCAATTTAGTTGATTTATTTTTCTGTCTGCTTTGATTGAAAAAAACCAATAAACCCAAGAGAGTTTAATAATATCTTTAGGAAAAGATAAAATATCATTTAACATAAGGAATATAAAACATTTTCACTAATTTCATTGTTAAGCATAGCTTAGGTTGGTGAAAAGACCTATCCTAAATAATGAAGCTTGATGAGGTTACCATGTACAAAGAGGAACCCCTAAAAAGGAAACTACCAAGAAGAGGAATCCCACCAAAAGTAGAGAAATAAAATACACTCGCAACATAGAGATAGAAAATAAATAACTATGAAGCCTCCTAAATTAGACACCTATTGCACCCCTAAAATATATCACAAATAGAGGAACTTTATTTTAGTTTAGATGTATATGATCCAATCCAATATACAAAAATATTAAAGATCAACAATGTTTTCTTGAATAAAACCCTGAATGTAGTACATATTAATTTTAATGTGTTTAGTCCTCTGTGAAGTACTAGATTTCATTACATTCATATTAAAATCATATTATCATAAAATATGATTATAGTATTTTTGAACGGAATGAAATTTTTTGTGAGAATATTCTTAAGCTAAATAGCCTCAATAGTGGAATTAATTTCACCCAAATATATTTCTTTTTGGTTGGATGAAAAACTAGACTGTAACCAAGTTAGAAGAAATAACTTGAAGTGGACATGTGATCCTAAAATTTCTTATGAAATCTCAATCTATATATCCCATTGAGTCAATATCCACACCTACTACATAATATATGCAATAATTATGAGTACCCTTAATATAGTGAAGAATCTACTTAGCTACTTTCCAATGCAACTCATGTTTTTCTTGCATGAATCAAAGACCATGCCTACATGATATTATATGTCATATCTCATATGAAGGAAATAAAAGAGACTCCTAAATGGATGTCAATACAAAGTGCCATCATCCAAGGGCGAGGAAAACATAGCCTCAAGTTTGATCCCGAACAAAAATAGAGTAAGTGTGGGCTTATATTTAGCTATATGAAACATTAAGAGTGTATCAAATGAATACATGGGTTGTACAAGGAATATACTAGATGATGATTGTGTGATATAAATCCTCAATAACTAATACAAAATGCCTATGTCTGACATGATAAATCTATAATACAGTGTACTTTCACTACTTTTATGGTAGAATAGTGACTCCCTATGATCAATAATTCATTAGTAGAAAACCAAAAACATATCATCCCACTACAAAATATAAATTTTAGATTATAATGGTATTGAGTGAACCCAACTATCACAAGGAAGCATTCCAAAATGGAATATAAAGGTTGATTGACATCTTTAAGGCCATAAAGGGACTTCCATAGATGGAAAATAAGTGGAAGATCTCAAATGAATCATTGTGGTTGCTCCATGTTGATTTACTCCTAAATCATCATAAAGAAAAGAACTCTTAACATCAATTTTATGAACCTCCAAATGATGTGTTGTAAAAATAGAAATAATAAGATAGATGAAATTTATTTTGAAATTGGCACAAAATTCTAAGAGTAGTCAATCCTTAAAACATGGGAGAATCCTTTTATGACCAAATGAGCCTTATGTTTTTCAACTGATCCATCTATTATAAAATATTTCTAATAGATCTAGTTCTATCAAACAAATTTTCTTCCCTTAAGAAGAGGGACCAGATCACTTCTATGATGCCTTTCTAATGAACTGAACTTCAATTTCATAAAAAATTCCATCTTGGTAATACCTAAAGCTTCTTGAAATTCTTATGGACTTGACACTAAAGAAACAACATGTCAAGCCTACTAGAATTATGACAATTTTCTTATCATATCTAAAAGATCAAGAACATAATCTCTTACTAACTCTAATATTTGAAAATCCCAAAGATGCTTAGAGGCTAGAGAGTGTGCATAGGAATTGTCAACCTCTGATTGATAAATATGAGAATAATGTGAATCCTTATCATCATTATCACCATCTAAAGTGGAGGAAGAATACACCTCACCAAGATTAGCAGGATTAATATCCTTTAAATAAACATCGTCATCATACAATTTCTATAATATAATGTTTTGTGGAGAAGTAGTAGGTTAAGAACTATACGTTCTCTCCTAAAAATCAACATACCTCTCAATTAAAAACTCATTATTTCTGGGATGAAGAGGCCAATAGCCTTTGGTATAATCAAGGTACACAATTTTTTTTTAAGGCTTTCTTTATGGATCTATAGCCTTGTGTTCTATAGAGGAATGTGGGTCCATGAAAGAGAATGAAATACTTGAAAGTTCTTAACTATGGTTTTTCAACTAGCCCAAGCTTGAAAATTAGTCAAACCCTTTTGGAATTTCTAGGAACACAATTATGGGTGTAAAATGTAGATTTTATGTCATCTACCCAATATTGAGGTGACAAAATTTTAGATTGTATATACAATTTTGCATCTTCTTTAAATACATCTTCTTACATTCTCTGACACCATTTTATTAAGCACATTATGTAAATATGTATTGCATGTTAATAGCTTTTAAAGCACACAATTATTCAAGTTAATTGTGAACATATTTACTCTCATTATTTATATGTAAAATATTTACGTACTTCTTATATTGTTCCTTTGCAAAAGCTTTGACATCAACAAAATATTGAAATAACTCAAACTTTTATTTGAGAATGTAAACCCAATTGTAACTACAAATGCCATGAATAAATTTCAAGACATATAAAGACCTACTAAAGGATAGATATAAAGGGTCATACTAAGTCATTTTGTACTAATTACAATATTTTTATGGAACTTCATGCTTTTCCTTTATGATATTTCTCCTCAATATTCTTACAAAAACATAACCTTTAAAAAATGGATTAAAAAAAGTTGGCAGTCTTGAAGTCATGTCTTATTGAGTGAGATGCTAAAAGTGAAGATAGTTCAAGTGGCCAAAATTATTCCATAAAAATGTCACCTTATCTTAATAATTGAGTAATTATATGAAAGGAGAGTATCTAGAGTGAAATCAACTTGCTTCCTAGAGCTTGACTGAGTGATTTGATAAAAAAATTGAGATTAGTAAACAAATATGGAACACAAAGAACATCAAAAGGTTTTACTTCACCCATATAAAAAAATCACATTCATTATATTCCTATAGGTGTGTCAACACCCACTAGTATGTCAAATATATAACATGAATGTAATGAGCTAAACTCATATTGTGATAAACCCATGTCTAGGAAAAAGCCCCAAATTTAATGATCTATGTAACGCCCCGTTGCACAAACCCCAAAGGAACATGTAAAAATGCAACAATTTTTTTTAAAAGAACATAAGAAATTTACTTATGTATTCCAACATAACAATGTTCAAATTTGCACAACTAAATCCCTTGGGGTACATGAGGTGACATTACTAAACTAGCCCATAACAAAGATAATAGATTAAACAATAAATAAACAATTATGTAAAACCATTTGTCCAGAACATGATTAAGACATCTATCAATGATAACCACATTAATAAGAGTAAACCATATTAAACCATATATGAAAAACACAAATGAATTAATCATGAAGATATTAAATATATATATCCATAGATACAACATAACATAATCAATAATTACAAATGATAGTTCACGAATGATTACATGGTATGAATAAACATTACATCAATCTAATAGTACAAAATAATGAACATATAAACCAATTACATAAAGGTCTTCCCAAAACACGTGGGAGAGATACATCAATAAATGAGATACATTAGTAGTACAAATACACATCTAGAACATATGAATCCTAGATCAACAACATCTACAAAGCTCTGCACTAAAAGGTACAATTGTGTCCAAAGGGGACCAAATGGGTTGTGTAGCACATTCCACCCAACCACCCCCATGCTGGGAGAAAACAGGGAAGGATCCCCGACCAAGCACATCTAATAGTAACACAAGACTAACTCTAGACAAGATAACATAATAACACTAGACCACACTAAAAACTAAACAACAATAATTCATCAAAAGACATAACAATAGACCACTTTTGAAACATAACAATAAATCACTTTCCAAAAGATACAATAATAAATTATGAAACACGTCATCATTAAATCTCAAGTCACAATATACAAAGACTACTTACAAAACTATATAGTGACAAATCACCAAAAGACATCAATAGACTAGATCCAGAGGACTTCAATAAAACAACTCAAATGGAATGCTAGAGGAGAGTTTCGTCGCGTGGATTTACATGGATTATCCAGAAAACCTATCACAAGGTGTGGCCTCCATCTATACATGGATTATCCAGACAACCTAGTTCAAGGTGCCGCCTCCATCTATGTTTCTCTTGATAGCCTATCTCAAGGCGCCACTCCATAGGGTTAATCATGCAAAATCATTAACCTCTCATGAAGATAATGAAACAATATTTCCAACCATGGCCTTCTCAGTCCCCTTTAGTTTCTGATAGCACTATCAAGCAGACAAGGGATCATAATTATCTTATTAATGTTTAACCACCCACCCATAGTTAATTACTTAGGTTATCACTAATTAATCTAACTCTACATGGGTTACCCTAAGAGTCCCTTTGTGTGTCGGGCCCCACTTAGAGCCACTACCTCTAAATGCTCAACACAAAAGGATTGTACCAGCCATATCACAAAACCAACCAATGGAACATCCATGAGGAAAATCCATCTCACTAAAATCATTTGAACAACATCCACAAAATGATACAATCCAAGTGTAACTCAAATCACAACCATAGTCAAACATAGGCCAAACGTCAAAATATGAGATAATAATTAACATCAGTATCCCCACCTCTGGAAGTCCTTAACAATAACGTAAGCTCCTATGATAGATAAAATAACTCTAGGGTTTTCCCATTCGACATAAAAAAAAACAATGAAGAGAATACCATAATAGACTTAACGAATAATATCAACAATAACAATTACGTTTAATCAATTCCATATTAAACATTTCCAATACATAATAACTCCAACAAATAAATTAATTAATTACTCAAGAAAAATATATTTTATATAAAACACATAATTTATCTCTAACTTTCACAATTACACTTTAGCATTTCAATTTTCTCAAAATTATCATATTAAATTAATGTCTTATATATATATATATATATATATATATATATATATATATATATACTTTTATGTGTATATACATATATATGTATACATATATAAATTAAAACATATATATTAAAATAATTGCATTTAAAACATATTATAAAAATTGCCTTTAAATTACACAGTATATATACACACACAAATCTATATATATATTATAAATCAAAATTGACAATAAAAAACTGAATTAAAATATAATCAAATGAAATTAAATTTATCAAATTTAAAACCCATGAAATTCACAAATCCCACGACCCTTATACCATCCACAGTCTGCATGGTATTGTGGTCCCTATTGTGGGGAGGCCACAACTCCCATGCGACTACATACAACAACCTCGCTGTTGTGTACAACCGGTTGTGGTTGTGCCCAGCCCACTGTGGGGTCGAGGGTTGTACGGTGGAAGCCATCCACTCTCCCCCAAAACAAATAAATTTTTATTTATTTATTTTTATATTTCTTTTTATAATTTCCATCACCCAATCTGGGCATAGAAAACAAAAAAAACATGATCATAAATTTTTAAATTTATATTTTCTCTCTCTCAGAAAATGAGATCAAACACAAAACACTACATTTGTTTATATAAGAAAGAATAGAATTATATTATATATATATGTAAAAATGTATATATATATATATGCAAATATTTATTTCTGATTGACTATATATATATATATATATATATGTATATATATATATATTTAACAAGTGATTCAATAGATAGTATATATATATATATATATATATAAATTGATTTTTTATTAGACCCAAGATGAATCTGGGAACATAAATTCAATTCATAATAAAGATAGTTTCCTTTTCAAAACAATTATTTCCACAACTAAGTTTTATTAAAGAAATTAGAAAGGTTTAACTATAGCTTTCAATAGAAAAGTTCAAAGGTTTATCAACACCAATTTTCAATCATACAAAACCTCTTTCAAAACATAGCTAAATTAATTTCCAAACATGGAAGACAAGATTTTGTTTACAGAATGAAAAAGAAGAAAACAATAAGTTTTAGGTTACCCGGAGTCCCTCGTTCGATGTAGAATCCCCTTTTTAGCTTCTTCTCAATTCCCTGCCTCCAGCTCTCTTCTAAATCAATCTTTTCTTCAAAAAAAATTATTTCATCCAGAAGCAAAAAACAACTATTTTTCTTTTCTTTTATAGACAAAAACCAGAAAAGACCTTTTGTGTGTAAAAAATTCCCTCACAAATCAAAATAAATCCAAATAAATAAAGCTCCCATCTTTTTCCTCAAAAATCCTTTTCAATCATTGGTTCTTTTCTTGCTTTTTGAAAGCACACACTTATCTCAAATTTAATTAAAAATTAATTATTTTGACAAGATATCACACAAGATATTCCCTACAGATTTTTCTAATTTAATATTAGGAAAAAATAAATATATAATTATCATCATCATTATTAATTTAAATTAATTAATTTCACTTTTAATTAATAAAATTAATTTTAAATTTAGAATATATTTTAAATTCAACATTTTACTAACTTACAATTAATCAAAGCAACAAAAAATCATTAATTAATCTAATAAAATAAAGAAAAATTAAATAACCACTAAGCATAAATAAAATAAATAATCAACAATCAAACTACACAAAGACAAGGACAAAACCTAAATCATGACCCAACACAACTCACAATAGAATGACGGACATGGGACGGGGACACTTCCTTATCAACTCCCTTTTTCAACATTGTACCTGTTAGATTAATTTAATGCTCGCCCTATCCTGCCAAAGCAAGTGGAATCGAGACTTTATTCCTGCAATTCCTGAATACCAATAAATGTCAAGTAACATGTATATATAATCAAATGCATCACTTCATGAGTAGGAGTCGCAGCGTAGCAGGGCACTCGCAAACAAGTGGTACTACACTATCCCCTCACCAAAGCTACAATAACAACTACAACATTAAGTATAAAGTAACATTGCTAAACTAAACTGATCACATCGTATCATCATAAAATAATTACTAATCTATTGTGTAGCACCCCTCCATTTTTCTCTTTTGATCGATCAGTGTTTTTCTATGTATGCTTCACTTCTGTTAGCACATTGAGTTTCATTCTTGGTTACTTTTGACCGCTATCTGTTAAGCGATGTAAACATTATATTTTGATGTGATGGTATATTATTTAGATGTTATCATTATGGCATGTTTTGCGTAACACCCATCGTGCAAACCCTAGAGAACAAACATTGCAACCAATTTTTTTTATTTTAAAACAATATAATTAAAGATGTATTAAACATTAAACACATTCACATTGCACATTACATTATCACACCTAGTTCTCTAGGGCACGCGAGGTTACATGGAAAACATCAATAATGAAAGTAAAAGATAACAATAAACAACATATCCATTGATATTATAAGATCCATGAATAAAAGTACATCCATGAACTACACAAATACAATCATAAAGAATCTCTTACAATAATGTTACAAAGGATCCTAACTATTACATCATCATTATTACATTACATTACATACTCTTGATAAATGAATTACAACAAATTCCCAAACATGTGGGATGATACAAGGTACAATAACATCTGAATTACAAATTGAACACTGGTACAACTCCAACTATAAAAATGCTGAGAAGATAGAATGCTGATGGGGAATCCAATGAGTGTGGAGCACGTTCCACCCAACCATGTGAATTATAAATAACTCACCCCCTGTGCTCAGAGGTGACAAGGAAGAGATCACGACCATGAATGCCAAACTGACTCCAATGAAAAACATAGTACAAAATCAAATACAAACTCAAAGATTACAATGACATAATCATCAACATTCACAAGTCAATCATAATAAGACAAAGCTATGAGACTCATCACAATTAACCAAAGAAACAACCATAAATCAATTTCATTAGAATCTGAAACAACAAATAAAATACAATTCCAGAGGAAACAGGAAACAAGGCATAAGGGTATCTAGTGGAGAGTGTCATCACATAGCTCTCATGGGATATCCTAGCCTTTTCTCCAAATTAAGGAATCGACACCCATCTATGGATCTCCTAGCCCTTCCTCCTACTTGAGGCATCGAAACCATAGGGTAGCTCATGCAGAGCCATTAACCTCTCTTGAGAATGAGGTAATGACCTTGCCAACCACGGCCTTCTCAGTCTTCCATTAGTCTATGAAAGCCCTAATGAAGGCAAGGTAACCATAATTTTTAATCTTGTTATGTGATTACTACCCATCCCTCCTAAATTCATTTATTATGTTTTCACTTGATTAACAAACTCATTTGTGGGTTATCTTGTACTCTTCCTCCTACTTGAGGCACTGACCCCCATGAAGAGCCACTCTCCCTAGAGATCTAAAAGAAACTACAAAACCAAGGGTTGTACACATAAAATGAACATTAGATCTCAATAGAGAAATATGTGAGGCATTACCCATCTCGCTATATCGCAAAATCAGAGTCTCAACAGTTCCCATACAACCCTTTCAAAATCATGATACCAAAACATTTACCACATCAAGGGCACATAACAAGAGAAACATCAACTATCAGTCATCCCAAGCCTCTAGATGCCAAAAGGAATGACTACCCACAGACGAGGATAAAATGAAACAACAAGAGTTTTTCCCCAATAATTTCCAACACAAGGAGAAAATTTGCCTCCAAAAACCAAGATTAACTCAAGAAAAGTCACACCAAGAGAGCTCCATCAAAACCATCCACCAATCAAAACAACCCCAATACTAACATATTCCACCACAATTTCAAATAAGATCCCCATAAATCAAAACAAAACCAACTCAAAAAACAAATCTGATAAACTAGGATGAACATCCAATCCAGAAAACCATGATATATATTTCGTTATGTAATAATCCATCCCCAACAAAAAAATCCATCTACGAGACACACTATTCTCTCATTTCCTAAAACTCGTTACTTAATCATTTATTCCAATACTTCAAAAGCAATTATACAGACGCTTAACACTACTCCATCTTAATTCCATAAAAACAATCATCTTTACCAAAAATAAAATAAAATGATAGATCCTAATATCAAAATTACAACTTAATACAATAACGATAATTTAATTTACAACCAAAATAACCACTAGGTTCACTAATAAATCATTGGAGAGTAAATTTAATCATATACTAATTCTTTTAAAAAAACTTACTAATATTTCACTGATTTATTTTAATTTCCCTTATTTACTTCTATATACATAACTAATCCATTTAATCTTTACTGTTATAAAATAAATCATAAATTAATAAATTATTAACCTTTCCTTATTTAAAGTAGCTTCCCTAATTATTTAAAAGGAAGTAAATCTAAAAAAACATATTTCCTTTCTTTTTAGAACCAAATTTCTATCTTGCTTTTCTAACTTTATTAGAAATCTTTTTCCTTATTTTGTTTTGTTTTCTTAAAAAGATCATAAGGAGGAGGCTTTAATAAAGCTACGTAAGGATTTTTAAGGCTATACACTTTAATGACTTTCATTACTTCTCACGTTTTTTCCCATTATGCTCCACCATATTTGTTAACGTTTTCCTAAAGCTTTGGCAATGTTCTGCAGTAAAGGATGCGATGCAGTGGACAATAAGGATGAACAATAAAACTCCAAAAAGAATGAACATTCTATTTAGCAGGTTGAGTAAGTGAAACTTGTATCAATCAGCTTATTTAAATATTAACATCATAACTGTAACACAACCTAACATAGAAACTAAAATCATTTTTTTTAAGAAAAGGTTGCAGCTTAAACAATATCAAATATAGATGCTCACACCAAACAATATCAAAGGCTATATTATAACCAATGAGAGAAATTCTAGTATCTAGTTTGTTTCCATCTCCAAGCTTTTCATGATTTAGACATCTTCTGTTTGAGGGAGAGTGCAGTGCCTAAAGCTGTTCAGGTTGCAAGAATTCTATCTAAGACAGAAAAATGGTATCAACAAGGCTTGGTATCTTTTCATTTCTATTTTTCCTAGCTTATACAAGGAAGGAAACACAAAAGTAACTATTACGTTCAAGCACCACAACAGAGACAGGTTAACAATGAAATCAGAGAGATTATTTAAACATTTAAAACTTCCTATTATGTTCAAGTGCCACAATTGGGACAGGTTGACAATGAAGTCAGGGAGATTAATTAATTTATTACACCTTTGCAAGTCTATAAGGTGCAGCTGTGATAAGTTACCAAAGGTTTCAGGGAGGCTATTTAATTTAGTAAAATACCTCAACTCTAAAAGTGGTAACTGACAGGTTGCCAAGTATATTAGGAAGTGAAGATTGGAATATAGAGATATCACCATCTACTTGCATTATTATCATTATTATCAAGTGCTGCAACTACGATAGATTGACAGTAGAATCACACCGGTGATTTAAACCTTTAAACTTCCTATTATGTTCAGGTGTGACGGCTGATACAGGTTGTCAACAAACTCAGAGGGTTTATTTAAATCTATACACCCTACCATGTTCAAGTGCCCCACTATGACAGGTTGCAAAAAGCATTAGAGAGTTTATTTAAGCGTTTGCACCCTTCTATGCTCAAGTGTTGCAGCTGGGACATACATCAAGCATACAACACGAGAATAATTGCCAAGTGCTCCATTAGACATACAAGGAAAAGTGGAAGCATAGACAAGGCATGCACACTGTTTGACAAAAACTTCAGAGAGATATTAACCCACGAACATAAATAGTTTCAAGGTATGAAATTGATGAAAAGACTTTAGAAACTTTCACGCAATGCCACTAGAATAGGAAAAGTCTAATTCCAATCCCTTGCTTCCCTCCCTGCTCATGTCAAGACTAAAGGTTTTAAAGTTGCAGCTTATTTACAACATAACCTATTACCTTGATAAAGACTACTAGGGCTGAAAGATGCTTAGAAGGCGATTTCATCGAATTTAAAGGAAGGAAATCAAGGTATGATATGTGAAGTTTGGAGAATAGGATACAATGCAAATTATTAACTATAATATGTAAATATGCATATTATGTTAGAATACAAAAAACAATCCAAAAACGCCTACCCAAACTCAACTATATCTTCCGAATTTGAGGGGATGTATTCAAAGTATTAAATGACATGTAAACCATCAAAATAAAACCCAACAAGGTACATAATGCAGACAATATTCTAATTCATAATAGGATGAAATTGAAATTTTGGAAAATACCAAATGAAAGACCTTAAGATTCTCTGGAAACTTGTAAGAAAACCCTCGGATCTACCGACATAGTCTAGTCACCAATGAATCCCCTCTCCTTTCCATTCTCAGAAAATGCCATACATAAAGCCCAAAACATTATAAATTTTCAAAAGCAAAAATCAACCAATAATAAAAAAATTTCCTGTTCAATGTTTTATTTTTTGAAGTCGTGCATGAGCGCACGCTTTAACCTTTTTCCAACTTTTCTATTTTTGCTAGCTTTAACTTTAGTTTTAAATTTTATCTTCAAGATTTATTTGAAATCAGATTTTTTTTTTTTTAATTGCTTTACTTTCCTTTCAGAGAAAATATTATCCCTTTATTTAATTTAATTGATTTACAAATTACTCCACCCATAAAATATTAATTTCACCTTAATATCAATAATACGAAAATAAAATACAATATCACTCTAAAATTAATTTATGTAATTCATTATTTTGATTTTCTATATTCTTCTAGTAAAATTTTAATTAATGAATTAAGAAAAACCACTATGTTTATCAAGCAATTCAATCACACCGCAACCAACAAAGCACACAAATAAATGCCTATATCAATATCTAGAAAAGCCACAATGGAGGGGCACTACATTTTGAATTAGCATAGCCAATATTTAGTTAAAGATGCTTTATGCTTTTATTATATTATTGATGTTAGACTCGTCAGCTAGAAAGTTTGTATTGGTGAAGGGGGACAAGATTGTACCACTCACTTGCGAGGGCCCTACAATTCTGAAATTTCCGCTTCACGGTGTGTTTTATTATATATATATTTGCATGTTCGATATTGATGAGGGCGCAGCCCGAGACTTAGAAAATAACCCACGAACAAGAGAATAATTTTATTATTTAGAAAATGGAGCTTCTTACATGCAGAGGATCTCAAATCCTCAAGTTCTACAACACATGCAAGTTACAGAAGGCTACAGAATCACCCTTTCATAATATGCGAGCTTGTTCACCCAAAAAGTTACCCAAAAATTAGAAAACCCGCCCATAAATAGAGCTCCTTACTAGTTTGGAGCCAAAACAACATTCAATTTGAGTTTAGGCGGTTTGGCACCAAAAATTTACAACATGAAGTTCAAATTTCAAAAGAGCATTTGCAACTATATCTTCTAGAAAGTGCACCAACTTCACGGGGCCATAACTATTGATCCAGGACTCTGATTCATGAACCGTTCAAACTGTTGGAAAGGTCTCGAAGTCAAGAACGCGCTCAAAATTGGCTATGCCAATTTTGGCAAGTTCAAGGCCGATCCAAAAGCTCTAAGTGTCTCAAATCTAACTTAGAAGATTTTTAGGTGTAAATCTAGGAAACTAAAACTGCAATATCTTTCAGCCCAGGAACCGAAAATATAAACTATAAATTGGGAATTTCATTATGACAAAAAAGGTATCCAAAAATGTAAAAACATCTAAAAACTAAGAAAATTGAAATTTAACTATTTTTGGATGATGCAATATTGTCCTTACACCACTGGATGCTCCTGCATTAGAAACCCAGGGTAATTTGAGAAGTGACCCCATCACGTCTCAGATGGTTGAGGGAAACCCAACCGGTCAACCGCTACCTTAGATAGCCAGGATGAATCTTACATAGGCCTTCCTCTCCATTTCACCAAATATTCTTCATACTGCTTGTTTCTGGTACTCCTTCCCATACGACTATCCAAGATTGCTTCAATATCCTCCCTTTCTTAAGTAGGTGTTGGAATGCCATACTGCCCTATTACTAATGCTTCCTCCATTCCACCTTCATGATACTCTGTCAAATCTGAAATGTTGAACATAGGGGAAATGTTCATTCCATCAGGAAAATCTACCTCATATGCATTCCCTGAATCATGCTTCTTCAAAATCTTATAGGGACCGAATTTCTTCATCTTCAATTTGTTATATGTTCCTACTAGAAACCTTTCTTTCCTCAAGTGGACCATCACTTCATCACCAATCTGAAACTCCTTATAACTCCTCTTCTAATCTGCCTTAGCCTTATACTGCATATTCATATTGTTAATATGTTCTCTTACCTTCTCATATATATCCTTGACGTGTTCTGCGAAATCTTCGGCTTCAGCACTTATTTTCTTCTCTTGGTCCATCTTCCTCAATTCTGGAGATATTCTAGGGCTACCTCCATACACAATCTAGAATGGTGATCTACCAGTGCTTCTGTTGACATAATTGTTGTAAGAAAATTTTGCCTAGGGTAAGATCAAGTCCCATCCCTTGGGTTTATCTCCTAGAAAATATCTCAGTAGGTTACCCAGACTCCTGTTAACAACCTCTGTCTGCCCATCTGTTTGTGGATGGTGTGCAGAACTAAACTTCAACTCTGTCTTCAACTTCTTCCACAAGGTCCTCCAAAAGTACCCCACAAATTTGGTGTCACGAGCTGAAACAATACTCTTTGGCAGGCCATGTAGCCTCACCGCCTCTTTGAAGAACAAGTCAGCAATGTGGACTACATCATGGGTCTTCTGACATGGAATGAAATGTGCCATCTTCGAAAACCTGTCAAGTACCACAAATACTGAATCATTCCCTCTTTGCGTCCTTGGAAAACCAAGAGCAAAGTCCATACTTATATCCTCCTAGGGCCTCTCTAGTATAGGTAAGGACTGATATAAGCTTGTATTCTGGCTCACTCCTTTAGCCATCTGGCATACCCTGCAACTTTGCACAAACTTCTTCACATCTTGTGATAATTGAGGCCAATAATAATACTCACTGATAATGGCAATGGTCTTATCCCGACCAAAATGTCTTGCCATTCCTCCAATATACTTCTCCTTTATCAGGTTCTCCCTCATGGAACTCCTTGGGATACACAATTGACTTCCTTTAAATAACATGCCATCCTGGATTATGAAATCCAGCCACCTTGTCTTGTCCACTGTAACAGGTTCCTTGCAAGCTTTCCAAGCCTCTGCAAAATTAGGATCTTCTGCATATAGTGTCTTGAGTTCATTGAACCCAACCACTTCAATCTGCATCTTTGTCATCCGTATGCCTACCACTTAAGGCATCTACAACCCTATTTGACTTCCCCACTCCTATGTTTCAAAACAAAGGTATACTCATAGAAACCTCTACCACCATTTCATGCAGCCACGATTTAATTTTCCACGACTATTTGTATGCGCCAAGGCGATGATAAGTATATAGAACAAATTCCTTGACGCAACAAATAATGTCTCCATTTTCTTTAATTCTTGAACTATGCTTCCGTTAATCATATACAAATACTTTCTCTTGGCATCATTTAACTTTTCACTGAAATAGGCAATGGGTTTACCTTCTTGGCTCAACACTGCTCCAATGGCACAACCACTAGCATCACAATCCACCTGAAACACCTTGTTGAAATATGGGAGGGCTAGAGCAAGTTGCTCTGTCACCTTACGCCCGTGATTCAAACGCCGGTGGTCACTTGATTCTTTCTGCTCCCTCTGGTGACGTTAGGGATACGGCCTACCGGGAATATCAGCTTTTCATAAACAAGATCTCAATAGATATCGACCATCAAACAACGCTATCCTCGATCCTCCTAGAGACATACTACTGAGACAACAAACCCCAGGTACACTAACTCCTCTTCACAAAACTGCCTTTGTTGGGTCAGTAAACATTTCTTCTCTTAATTTCTCAAAGGCTCTTGAATATGCATTAGATGCTCATCGATGTCTTACTAAAAATCAAAATATCATCTAAATACACAATGAAAACTTTTGCAAGAATTCTTTGGTACCTGGATTCTTGAGCATGGAATGTGCTTTCGGTCGTGGTTAGCCCAAAGGGCCGGCCCAGCCACTCGTGCAGGCCTCTTTGAGACTTGAAGGTCTTCCATTCATCCCTCTTGGAATGCGTATTTGGTGATATCCACTCTTTAGATCAATCTTTGTGAAGTCTTGGAAACCACTCCAAATGGTCCATCGGGTCATCCATCATGGCGAGGGGAAATCTGTACTTCCCGATTGTTATCTTGTTTATGGCTCGATTTGTTTTGCATCCTCCCTCCCCCATCCTTCTTTGGTGCTAATACCACGGGTACTGCACATGGACTCCTCCTCGCCATCAAACCCTTTCTCAACAACTCTTGAACTTGTGTTTAGCTCCTCATTTTACGCTGGATTCCTTTCTATGGTGCCTTATTTGTAAGCTGTCTCCTAGGAATCAAATTAAATCAGAATGGCCCGATCTTTTATATTGGTGGTGAACCCTCGGGCATTATCCCGAGAAACAATATCTTGGCTTCATTAACATCCAGAAACTTCTTGGAACCTTCTACCTATCCTCCCTTACTCACTCTAGGAATCAATGCATAACACCTGCGGCGCTTTCGTACTTGCTTACCTTCTAAAATTTTTCTTCCATCTACATAACAAATTCTAGCACTACTGCATACCTTTTCTTCAGTCTCCTTCAGGGGTTTCAACTTGTGACGAACCCCATCCTTTGTCAAGGAATAGTGTTTGCATGGCCATCATGTATAGCTCGCCTATCGAACTGCCACGGCCTCCCCAACAACATGTGACATGCATCCATGGGGATGATATCACAGAGTACCTCATCATGGTAGCTCCCGATCTTGAAATTTACTAGGCACTGCTCATTGTCCAAAACTTTGTGGTCTTTCTACAACCAGGAAATCCGATACGGATGCGGGTGCCTTTCCCTCTTCAATTTCAACTTTGTGACCATCTCCTCTGACACAATATTATCAGAGCTCCCACTGTCAATAATGAAATCACAACATTTTCCTTCACACTTGCACCTTGTGCGAAATAGATTCTTCCTCTGTTCTGGTTCCTTTTCCTCAATCACTAGGGCTCTCCTAATCACTAGGGCTTGTCCCCTTTTAGCATCATCTGAATGTTCAGATTGGGCCTCCTCATCTACATGCGCAACACTTCTATGACCTTCTGGCCTTTTGTTTTCCTTTCCTTGGTGTTGTGGACATTCATAAGCTCAATTCCCTTCTTCACCACACTGGAAACACGTTCCTCTAAAACCACCTCTTCCAAATCCTTGTCCATATCTCCCTCGTCCTCTACCTCTTTGATCACCACTGTTTTGATCACGAGGGTGGTAGAAGTTGTCATTCCATTGGCTTCGGCTGGTACCCACATCTTCACTTTTATTTTCATCATCATTTCGGCTTCCTGAAGGTCTGCCATTGCCCCTTCCGCTTTGACCTCCTCATCCTTTTTGCTTGCCATCAAATATTTTGTTCAGCTTCTCTTCCACCTTTAGAGCAAACTGATACACATTCTAAGCAATGATGGTCATTCTGACTAGGCTTAACTCCTCCTGAATCTCGGTCGTAACCCATTAAGATATCATGCTACCTTCTCCTTATTGGCCTCTATAAGACCCATTCTGATGATTATCTTGTGAAAATCTTCAGTATATTCTTTCACAGATCTGCTTCCTTGCTTCAACCCTTGCAATTTCTTCAATAGATCCAACTCGTAGTCCACTGGTATGAACTGCTTCTTCAGTTTCTCTACCATGTGATCCCATCTAACGATATGGCCTTTTCCTCTTCGATTTATTTCCAACTGGACCTCTTTCCAGCAAATACTAGCATGGCCCTTCAACTTCATTTTCGCAAACTTAATTTGATCTGGGTCTTCTATTTCCTCATACTCAAAATATTTTCTAGCTCGTTGATCCAGTCGATCAACTCTTCCGGGTTCAAACTTCCAGAATAACTGGGGACTTCTGCTCTAGGTCTTTTCCTGATCTTTGAAATGTCCCTTATTAGCCGCATTTGGTCTTGATCAATTGATTCTTCTTCCTCTTCTACATCTAAACCTTCTTCCTCTCCTTCATCCTCACTTTCCTCCCTCGGGTTTAACCCTCTTCTGAACTGCTCTTGTAACACATCAATCTGTCTCTGGAGGGCTGCCAGTGCATCTCTTCCACCAAAATTTCTACCGCCTTGACCACCTCTGGCACCACCATGCCTACTAGGCACCACTCTTGGGGGCATCTTTCTTGACCTCGACCCACAACCACAGTCCTGGTGCAAACTGCCTCACAATCGGTGATCTGTCCACATGCTCAAGAAAACCCGCTCTGATACCACTTGATGAGGGAACAACATGAGACTTAGAAAATAACCCACAAATAAGAGAATAATTTTATTATTCAGAAAATGGAGCTTCTTACATGTAGAGGATCTCAAATCCCCAAGTTCTAAAACACATGCAAGTTACAGAAGGCTACAAAATCACCCTTTCACAATATGCGAGCTTGTTCCCCCAAAAAGTTACCCAAAAATTAGAAAACCCACCTATAAATAGAGCTCCTTATTAGTTTGGAGCCAAAACAACATTCAATTTGAGTTTAGGCAGTTTGGCGCCAAAAATTTACAACATGAAGTTCAAATTTCAAAAGAGCATTTGCAACTATATCTTCTAGAAAGTGCGCCAACTTCGCGGGGCCATAAATTTTGATCCAGGACTCCGATTCACGAACTGTTTGAACCGTTGGAAAGGTCTTGAAGTGAAGAACACACTCAATGTCTGCTACGCCAATTTTGGCAAGTTTAGGAGCCGATATGGGAGCTCTAAGTGCCTCAAATCTAACTTGAAAGATTTTTAGGTGCAAATCTGGGAAACTAAAACTGCAATATCTTTCAACCTAGGAACCAAAAATACAAACCATAAATTGGGAATTTCATTATGACGAAAAGGGTATCCAAAAATGTAAAAAAATCTAAAAACTAAGAAACTTGAAATTTAACTATTTTTGGGTGATGCAAGATTGCCCTTACATCACTAGACGCTCCTGCATCAGATATTCTCTTTGCTCATAGGTTGACAAGTATAGGACATCAACTCCACCTGATTTCACAGGTTTGAGTGTGTCTATTGACCAATGGTAATCAATTGGGAGATAGTAGCTAGGTTTCTCGTGCCAAGTCGTCACCTTAGTCATAGTTTGTCGTCAAGTTGTCGTTGGGTTTAGAAGTTTTGATTTGGTTCATTCCTCTTTAGTTATTTATTTAATTTCATATTATAAAGGTTATTAAATGGCTTTTGAAGTTAAAAATGATGATTGATTGTATCTATTTGTAATGTTGGAAAAGTAGTTATTTATTAATTAATTTAATTTAATTAATAAAATAATCTAATCTTCAATTAGATATATTTTCTTGAATAATTAAATTAATGGGGATAAATTAAATCAATTAGTTGTTTGGCATAATGTGATATTTTGATTTAAAATAGAAAAATAGAAAAATTCTTTAAATTTCACTTTTTGGAAATAAATATGAAAAATAATTTCTTTATAAAATTTTGAATTCTTTTTGTAAAAAGAAATTTATTTTAAGTGCATGAAATTCCATTTGGAAATTAATTTATTTTTAAAATTTTAAAAAATTCAAATATCTCAAAATGTTCAATACATTTAGTGGGTGGGATATTTTAGGGGTTTGACCAAAAATTTGGGGAAAAATCTTTGTAAGGAAAATGGAATTTCATTTCAATTTGAATTTTGAAATTGTGGGAAAACAAAAAGGGAGGAGCAAGGATTTGGATTTTGTTCTTGAAATTTTGAAGAAGCAAGGGGATTTTGTTGGTTGAACTAAATTAGAATAGGCATTACGATCACCATTGTCAAAAATTTCAAGCTTTGGGAGAAAACACCAGGTTCTTTGCTTGATTTTTTTTAATTTCATTTTGAAAGAAATTTACAAATTTTTTCATGCTTTTAGAAAATATTCAATCACTTTGAGTTGCAATGAAAACCCATCTTAAATCTTGTTGTAAAATTAGAAAAAAATAATTGTTAAAATTCTAGGAAAAATAATAAATTTCTTTATACAAAATGAGAAAAAAATCAAAACAAGAATCACATAGTGAAAATTGATGGAAAACCAAAAGATAATCTCTTTTCAAACTAAAAACTAAAAACCCAAAAGTTGTGTTCACAATTTTATTTTCATTGCAAAATTTTGTTATGCATTTGCATAGTTTGGTTGAAAATGGAGATTTGGGTATATGTATTTATAAATATACCTATGTATACTTATATATTCAATTATATATAAACATATATATACATACAAGTATATTTATAAATATATTGTGTAACGCCCCACTGTGCGAACCCCAAAGGACAACTAAACAATAATTACTGCACAACTTTTTTTTTTAAAAGTAAACATAACATATATGTAAAACACATTAAGTCATAACATGAATTTCATTTAAGTAGATTCACTAACACATACATCCCTTGGGGTACACGAGGAGTCATTACTAGACTGAGATCCACACAACAATAAAGAATAAAATCCAAAGATATAATCCATAACAAAATAAACATTAACAAATATAACACATACATGATAATCATTGATAAGAAACCATCTGAGTACATAAATACAACATATGCATGACTAACTTAACACATTAAATAACAACTGCCATGGCCAATAATCACACTGAGTTAACATTACATTACAGTACAATGTTCAAGAAGTACAATGATACAAAAGTGTTTCCAATTTGCACGGAAACCATACAACAAGAATCATGATACAATGAATAGATGAAAACTGGCTCCATGACAGATACAACTTTTTGAGTCGCTACAACCACATCAATCTACACCTCTCGATCCTTGACTGGGGACCCAATGGGGTGCTTAGCACGTTCCACCCGACCATGTGAGTCCGAAGACCCACCCCCCGTGCTAGGAGCTAAACAAGAAAGAGACCGCAACCAAGAACATCCAAATCGGGAACCACAAGACTCAACGCCATACAAAAGTATCATAAAACTCAAGAATTACAAGGACATAATCAACAACATCCAAGAGTCATTTAAAATAACTTAAAATCATAAATCTCATCACATAAATCAAAGCAATGACCAGTAACAAGTAACCAAAGGATGATTATGAAATACTTCCAAATCAAACTGAATTAATTAACATAATACAATTCCAAAATGCAATTAAACAATACAGTAACATCATATCACAGTACTATAAAAATACAATATCGTAATTCCAATATAAATGAGATCATACAAGACCACAAAATATACTAAAGATGTATTAAAACAATATTCACAACTCAAAATAAATCCATATATCAACAATCTAAACCAACTCCCACAACCTACTTCCAGAGGAACTCAATAAAGTAAAACACATGGGCAACTAGGGGAGAGTGTCATCGCATAGTCCTACATGGGCTGTCCTGTGCTCTTCCTCCCAACTGGAGGCACCGGTCCCATCTATGGCTATCCTGTGCTCTTCCTCCCAACTGGAGGTGCTGGTCCATAGGGTGACTCATGCGGAGCCGTAGACCTCTCTTGAAGATGAGGTCATGACCTTGCCAACCACGGCCTTCTCAGCCTTCCATTGGTCTGCGAAAGCACTAATGAAGACGAGGCATTCATTTTTTTTAAAATCTTATAATGATATTACTACCCAACCCTCCTAAGTTAATTATTAGGTTTTCACTTGATTACCAACTCACTCATGGGTTATCCTGTGCTCTTCCCCTTATGTGGGGCATCGGCCCCCATGAGGAGCCACTCTCCCTAGAGACCCAACAACATAAAAACCAAGAAACCAAGGGTTGTACAACATAACAAGATTATTAGATCACAACTGAGAAACCTGCGAGACATTACCCATCTCGCTATAAATACATAATCAAAGTCTCAACAATTCCCGTACAACCCTTTTCAAAATCATGAAACCAAAACACTTGCCAAATCAAGGCACATAAAGAGATAGAACATCAATTATCAATCATCTCAAGCCTCTGGAAGCCAAAAGAATGAAAACCCACAAACAAGGGTAAAGTGAAGCAACAAGAATATTTCTCCAATAATTCCATCACAAGGATAAAATTTCATCAGATATGCGAGTATATCAGAAAATCCATAAAAAAGGAAGATTCATCAAGACCCATCCACAGATCAACAATGGTGTCACCTCAAATAGGGAACGCAAAAGAAAATCAACCTTAAACAAAATCACTTAATAAAACCAAAAGCCACCAACTAGGTATTCCATGGGAGACCTCAATTTTCTCCTCACAAGAACCCCCTTATAGTGGTACACAAATCACCTTCATAAAATCAACAACATAGCAATGACAACAATAATTGCAAGGCCACCAGAACTATTTTCAATTCAAATATAATGAGTGAATACATTAAAATAAGATCAACAACCCCATCCAGACTACATAAACAACTTTGATACAAAATAAATCAGAAATCCAAGAAGATCAACTACCCATAACTCATCAACAAAATACAAGTTCCCAATTACATTGCAATCACAAATTAAATGACAAAGGATTCCTTGAATCAAAACTAACCTCCAAGGCATTCACACCAACATGGAACAATCCTTCAATAACAGAGGTAAAAGCATGCAACCAGACATCCAAGGCACCAAATTTAAGAACACCTTAAATACTCAACCACTCACAACTCCACAAAAACACTTACATAATAAACATCAACCAAAAATTCAATCAAGAACAATATTTATTAACCAATCAATTAACGACTAGAACAAAATAACTTTACAACTTACCCATACTAAAACAATTCATGATAACCATCACAAGTATTCTAAAAAGACTTATCATAAAGAGAACTTACAATTCAACCATTAATGAATACAAAGGAAGTCAATTTTCAAGAGATTAAAATCCTATTTCACCAATAACTATCCAATTCAAGAATTACCCTAATCAATCTCTAACCATGCCCATACAACTAAATTTTTCCTTTCTTTTATCAACATAATTGAAAACTACTTAATAGATGGGTAGTTAACTCGTTACCATTTCATAACCACTTATAAATACAAAACATCAATTTAAACATTATTTCCACTTCCCTTCATCTTACTAACTTAACACTCAATTCCAATATTTGAAGTAATTGCGCAAACCACTTAAGACCATTTGTTATACTTTAAAATGATAATAATAGCAATATTCTAAATACTTAAACTACATATTAGGACTTACTACCTTAAAATCTCAAAACTATCTAAATAAGTTTACTCACATAAATACCTTTTAAAACCACTACATATTTATACATTTTAATTCTTTTTTAGGAGGGAATGTAAAAAGAGAATAGATTTGTTCTAAGAACCTAACACGTCTACAAGACTCAATTTCAAGAATAAAAATAAAAAGATAACTTATTTAATTCCATAATAAATTCCATAATAAATTCCATTCTCAAAATATTCACACTAAAACAAGAATAAAATAATCAATGCTGTCATATTTTCATAAATTGTCTTTTACTACATTATACTATCAAAGTTCATAATTTAACAAATTAATAAATAATTCCTTTCTATTTTCGCGTTTTCACTATAATAAAATTTTATTTTGATCATACAATAACTAATCTGATTACGGACAGAAATAATTGATAAAGTTAACAGTTAAATTAATGAACTCTAATTAAATGAATTAATATATATATATATATATATATATATATAAATATATATATATATATAAATATAAATATATATACATATATATAAATATATATATATACACACATATATATATATATTCAAAACAATATATACGCACATTAAAAATTATATAAATTTTTTTGTTTTTTAAAAAAAACAATTAACATATATATATTTTAAATGGGGATTAAACCCCATAAAAATGCCCGGACAAAGTACTCGGCCGCGCACAGTCTGCGGACTGTCACAACAGTCCGACGGACTGTCGTGGACAGTCTACGGACTGTATGCAGCAGTCCGAAGGACTGTTTGCGGACAGTCCTTAGACTGCCGCATGAGCCCCGGACGACCGAATGGTGGGTACGGCCAAGGCCGAACCACCATTTGGTCGGCCCAAATAAAAAACAACATAAAAATTTTATTTTATTTTATTTTTTTATATGCAAGCCGTGGGAACATGGCCGAACACAGATTCTATGAATTTTCATAAATAAACATGTATGCAGCTTATGGTACATTTATATGTATATATATATTTATATATATATATATTTATACATATATATATATATATATGTATTTATATAATTCAAATACAGAGCCTGATATATGAACATGGCAAAATACACAGATACAGAATTTAATTTTTTAGAAAATTATTTCTTTTCCCAATAAAAAGATTAATCTTAAGTTGATTAATTAAATTTTCCAGACAAAACTACAATACTACTGGTTCTTTTTCCATAATTCCCATCTTAGATATATTATAATAAACAACAGTACAATCCCATAATTCATTTCATTTAAATGAACAACAGTCCCGAACTCCCAAAAAATTTCAGTTTAATAGTTGATAGTCAAGAACCCAACTAAATTTCATTTTCACAACAGAAATCCCAATCCCTATATGAAAATTTCATGCACAACGAAACAAATCCAATCAATTGCTATTTTATTTAATGCTACAACAAATAAATAAGAAAGGAACCCGGTGTCCTACGTTTGAAGAAGATCTGTAGAAGCTCTATCCCTTTCGCCGATCCAATCCTCTGCCCACGAATGTTTCCAGTAGCAGCCCAAGATCCTCCTCTCAACTCCAATCTTATTCCTCAATGAATTCTCAGAATAATCATAGAAGAAGAATTCAATACTATCACAGAAACATGAATGCCAAATTTCTCCCAAAATTTGTTGGATAGAGAATGCCACCCCCTTCCAATACCCAAAATCCTCTAAATAAAATCTCACACAAGGTCTCTTCCATTTCCTCTTCCAGTGAATACCAAAAGTCACTTCTCCAAAAAATGAAATTTAATTACATTCAAATCCACAAAAGATTGATTTTTTTTATTTGTTTATTTATTTATCATTTCCACAACAATTTAAATAAACACATGCACATTAAAATAATTACAATCAACCATTTGCAAGATTCTAAAATAAGTATCCATTAAACTTCTTATTATAATAATTATCCTTTCAAGATTAATTATTCATAATTATTATTAACGTCAATTTAACACCACAATTTAAATCAATTTATCTAATAATATCACTTTTACTTTTTTTAACAAATTAGTTTGGTTTATCATTTGTTCTAAATCATTTGATTTGATTTAATTGATTACTATTTTAATTTCTAATCATATTTTAAATAACTTTACAATCACTTATGATTTAATTAATTATTTAAACATGACTACAAACATATTATATTTTCCACACATCAAATAACACAGTGACCAAAGAAGCACACACAAATACTCACACAAAGGTTCAGAACAACTGACACGGAGGGGTATTACATCCTCCCCCCTTTAAAAATTGACTTACTCCTGGAAGTCATGCTCAGTCATAAACATGGCAACACAACAATATCAATGATCCTAAGCACATCAACACCATAAATTATAACATCAATTAAACGTCATCAAGAAAGCAATGAAAATTTAACAAACCAATAATAAGGATATGATACCAAAACAAAAGTGGTGGCAGGGTTGCAACCAAACCAATTTGATAAACACAAGGAAAGATGACGAACTAGGTTGGGGAACTTTCTTGTCAGTTCCTATTTTCCACATCAATCCCATTGGGTGTTTATGATGCTCGCCCTGTCCTGACAATGCAGGTGGAATCGAGACTTAGTTCCTGCAATCCTGCATGCAAACAAACGTTGTGCACAATACATATATATCACCAATACATCATGAGAGGAACTGTCAGCATAGTAGGGCACTCG